>JABLUY010000027.1:0-206165 GCA_013306675.1 Thraustochytrium sp. TN22 | reverse complement strand
GCAGCGGGGGCGGCGGCGGCGGCGGCGGCGGCGGCGGCGGCGGCGGCGGCGGCGGCGGGGGAAATATCAAAGGTCGTTGCTGGCGCGGCGGCGCGGCGGCGCGGCGACATGTCGATCACGTCGGATGAGCTCAACTTCTTGGTGTACAGGTACCTGCAGGAGTCGGGGTACGTGCACAGCGCGTTCGTGTTCGCGTACGAGAGCCTGGTGGGCAGGGCGGACCTGGCGACGGCCGACATTCCACCAGGCGCGCTCATCAACTTCCTGCAAAAGGGCCTGCAGTATGTGGAGATCGAGAAGGAGCTCGAGCAGGGCGCCGGGAAGCTCGTGAACGGGCTCTCGCTGCTGTCAGCGGCGCGCGAGGCCGGCGCAGAGAACGGCGGCACTGGCGGCGCGGGAGGCGGCGCCGGCGCCGGCGCCGAGGGCGAGGCCGCCGGCGGCGACCCCATGGAGCTCTCTGAAACGGGCGGGGGCAGCGGCGGCGCCAAGGGCGGCAGCGCCGCCAGCAAGACCACCCTGGGGCTGGCGGGCGCGGCCAAGGGCGGCGCGGCCGCTGGCGGCAGCGCCGCAGCAGCGGCCGCGGCCGCCGAGGGCGCCTGGGTCACGCGCGAGAACATCACCGAGCTCAAAGGCCACAAGAAGGAGGCGCTCACCTGCGCCTGGAACCCCAAGGCCGACGTCCTGGCCAGCGGGTCCGCCGACGCCACCGTGCGCCTCTGGACCATCCCGCGCGGCGCCTCGGGCCTGCCGGCGGGCAACCTCGCCTCCAAAGACCCGGTCGTGCTCGAGCACACCAAGACCGCGGGCGCTAGCACGGACGGCCCCGATCACATGGTTGTTGCCTCCCTGGACTGGCGGCCCGACGGCCAGCAGCTCGCCAGCGGCTCCTACGACGGCTCAGGCAGAATATGGAGCGTCAACGGCGACCTGCTGCAGACGCTCCAATGCCACAAGGGCACCATGTTTTCCATCCGCTGGAACCCGTCGGGCACCTATTTGCTCTCGGGCAGCGTAGACAAGACCGCCGTCGTCTGGGACGCGAGCTCGGGCACCGTCATGCAGGTCTTCGATGACCACACTGGCCCGGTGCTCGACATCGCCTGGCGCAACAACGAGAGCTTCGCGACTTGCTCCACCGACAAGATGATCCACCTCTGCGAGGTCGGCAAGCAGAAGCCCCTCGTCCAGTTCGTCGGTCACTCGGACGAGGTCAACGCCATCCAGTGGAGCCCGGACTCGCGTCTCCTGCTATCCTGCTCCGATGACCACACCGCGCACCTCTGGAAGCCCGACCAGACCAAGCCTCTCAAGGTTGTTGCCGAGCATGCCGGCGCCATCCATCAGGCCAAGTGGGCGCCCTCCGCCGCATCCTTTGCCACCGCCTCGGCCGACCACACGGTCAAGCTCTGGGACGCCGAGACCGCAAAGTGCCTCTACACCCTCGCAGAACACGACAAGGCAGTCTACTGCCTGGCCTACAGCCCCGATGGCGAGTTCGTCGCCACTGGCTCTGTCGACCACACCTTCCGCATCTGGTCCGTTCGCGATGGCAAGTGCGTGCGCAAGGCTCGCGGCGACGGGACCATCTACGAGGTTGCCTGGAACCACTCTGGCGACAAGCTCGCTGCCTGTTTCATGACGCCCAGCAAGTACGTGTCCGTCATTGACTTTCGCAAGTAGTTTCTCTCTCCTCCCTGCCTGCCTGTCTGCCTGCCTGCCTGCCTGCTCTACTCCACCTCTACTTCTTCCCTCAAACAACACACACACACATAAATTTTCCACGCTCATACGTTTCTGCATCCCTCACATGTATGCGTGCGTGCATGTGTGCCAACGCTCTACGCTTAGCTCGCTCGCTCGCTCGCTTCTCTCTCTCTCTCTCTCTGCACAACGCCAGCACAACCATCCGGTGGGTTTTGTTTCTTCACTGTCAATCCGAGACTTCATGCCCGCGAACGCCTGGGCCGCTTCATGCGAGCCGCACGCTTGCGGCGCGACTTCATGCCCGCGAACGCCTGGGCCGCTTCATGCGAGCCGCACGCTTGCAGTGCGACTTCATGCCCGCGAACGCCTGGGCCGCTTCATGCGAGCCGCACGCTTGCGGCGCTCCGCAGCGTCTTCCTCATCCTCATCGTCGTCATTGTCATCGTCGTCGTCCTCATCGTCGTCGTCGTCGTCGTCGTTCCCATCCTCCTCTGGCTGCGAGCGCCGTGACCGCCGCCGAGAGGATGAAGACGCCGCGGTCCTTTGGCTTGCGCCGCGATCTGAGTCCTGCGTCGCAGACTCTTGGCTGGAGGACGCCTGCGACTGCGACTGCGACTCCGCCCGCTGGCCCAGCGCGTACCCGCGCACAGCGAGCCCGAAGAGGCCCGAGTCGTCCTGCTTCGCGTCCAAGTCGCCCAGCGCCGCCTGCAGCTCCACCAGGGTCCGCGCGCCGGCAGTATAGCGATTGACCTCGCTTCTGTGAGGGCACAGCCACTTGTGGTCCGCGAGCCGCTTCAAAAAGTTTGGCAGCGTGTTGCGCCCCGCGAACTTGTTTGCTGTCAGAGGATTCGCCTTGACCAGGTCCTTGATTTCCGACATGTTGATGTCGCCCTTGTCAGGCTTGGCCATGTGCGCCAGCATGTCTTTGAACAGCGCGCACTCGTGGTCCGCAAACTCTGGCCCGGCCTTCTTCGAGATGTCGTCCGCGCGCGTGTTCACAAGCACATAGTACACCTTGCCGTCCAGCTCCGGGAGCGCCTGCTTGCGCACCTCCAGGCCCAGATTATACTCCTGCAGCTTCGCCGTAATGATGCCCACGAAGCTGTCCAGCTGGTTCTCCTGGACCGCCCCCGGCTGGCCCACGCGGTCGCCCGCCTTGGCGACCTCAAAGCACAGTTCGTCCGCGCGGAAAGCACTGCGTCGCGCTCGTCAGTCGCTTTCCTCCCCCCCGCCCCCTCGCCGCCTCTCGTTCTTGCCTTCTCCCACGTACAATTCGCGCATAAAGGCCTGCAGCACGACCCTGTGCAGCTCCGTGTAGCTCATGATGCTGGCTGGCCTGGCGTGGTCGCGAGCCGGCCGTTCGCTCGCTGATCGGCCGACAAAGCTGGCCTGCTGCCTGCGCCAACGACCGCCCGCCCGCTCGCGCGCGCCCGCTCACCCGCGCGCCCGCGAGGTGGTGGGTTTGTCGAAGGAGCGCCCGGCAAGCGCCGCGGTGGTTAAGGTCGAAGGAGAACGCGTTCTTGGAACGATGCCGTTCTGCAGTTCTGAGGGTGCGTTCTCTATGGCATGCGGCCCGGCGTCAATCAATAAGATAACTTAGATCGAGCATCATCAGATCGGTATCGCAACGCTCGACGTGCTTGACGGAGACCGCGCCTTCTTCGCCACGATGCAGGCCGTCGAGGGGTGCGACACGCAGTATGAGATCATCCAAGAGGGCAGCGGTACGTGCGCGCTCGGCGCAGCAGCGGCGGTGGCGGTGGCGGCGTTGGTCCGGACCGTACGCGTGGAGGACGCGCGCGCGGAAGGAGAGGGAGGAAGCTGACGAGGAGGAGGCGACGCAGGCGACAAGACCGTCGACAAGGGCAGCACGGTCAAGTGCCACGCCAAGGGCGTCGTCAAGGAGTCCGACTACAAGTTCTGGAGCACCAAGGATCCGGGCCAGCAGCCATTCACCTTCCAGGCCGGCATCGGCTCCGTCATCAAGGGCTGGGACCAAGGCTGCCTTGGCATGAAGGCTGGCGAGATTCGCAAGCTCGAGATTCCCAGCCACGAGGGCTACGGCGACAATGGCTTCCCTGCCTGGCGCATCCCGGCCAAGGCGACGCTCATCTTTGAGATCGAGATCCTCGAGATCCGCTGATTTCAACGCCAGACCGCGCTTGCCTCTCTCATCCCGTGGCGCGCGGCATTGTTCCAGTTTTCAACGACGCTCAACGACCTCGTGCCTGCCGTTCCCGCGCCTTCACGTCGTCTTCAAGACAGATTATCCTTTCCTTCGTTACTGATCAAAGCCGCTCAAAGAGCGAGCAGTTCTCCTCCTCCAGGCGCGCCAGCTTCTCATTGAAGGCCTCGCGCTCCTTTCGATGTTGCTCGGCCTGCGCGTCCAGCTGCTGCGTCAACAGCTCTGCGAGGGCCTTGGCCTCCCGCTTCGGACCGCCCGTCACGCGCAACGTCTGCGCAGCGCGCATCGACTGCACCTGCGTCCGTAAAAAGTCCAACTCCCCCTGGACCGCGCGCGAGGCAGCCTCCAGATCGGCAGCTCGCGCTGCCTGCTGCTTGGCCGCCAGTTCGCGCCGCGCAGCCGCCTCCGCGCTCTTGGCAGCCGCCACCTCCGCCTGGCGCAAGCGCGCGCCCAGCGCGCGGAGGCGCTCTTCCTTGTCCGCTTCGCGCGACTCTGCGCTGCGCAGGGCCGCCTCCAGCGCCTGCGTCCGAGCGCGCGTCACCGCGAGCTCCGCCTCCAGCTCCCTCACTTGCCCGTCCTTGGCGCGCGTAGCGCCCGCCGCCGCTGCCTCAAGCTCCTGGTTCCTCCTGAACAGCTTCCTAATGACCGCCTCCGCCACGGCCAGCTTGTCGCTTGCGGCCGCCTGGGCGCTTTCCCCCGACGCGTTGTTCGCCCTCGGCGTGGCCGCCAGCTTGCACGGGTCGCTGTAGTACTCCTTCAGGTGCGCCAGGTCCGCCATGGCGCGCTGCAGCTCCGCGTCCAGCTCGCGCTCCGTCTGCGCCAGCTTGCGCCCCGGCCGCGCTCGCGCCGCGCCTCCCACCTCTCCTCGCCGCATCCCGCCGCCGTTGGGCTCCTCGCCTTCTCCAGCTCCTCCTTGCTGCCCGCCTGCGCCTCCTCAGGCTCCTCTTCCTCCTTCGAGCCGGCCTTTTCAGGCCAGCCAGGCCAGTCCTCCACCTCTTTCTCCGCCAAGTCCTCCGTGTCCTTCGCCGCCGCGCTCGCCTCCGAGTTCCTGCACCCCGTCTCGTCCTCCTCCTCCTCCTCCTCCTCTTCCTCTTCCTTTTCCTCCGCCTTCTCCTCCTTCTCCTCCTTCGAGCCGGCCTTTCCCTGCCCACCAGGCCAGTCCTCCCCTCCTTCTCCGCCAAATCCTGCGCGTCCTGCGCCGCCTTGCCCCCCGTCTCCTCCTCCTCCTCCTCCTCCTCCTCCTCGTCCTGCTCCTCCATGCAGGCAGGCAGGCATGCATCCGTTGAGCGCTACCGTGCACGAAGCCGCGGCCGGCATCGTGCACGGTAGCGGCCCCTCTGGCGGGGCGCGCCCCCTCGGCGAAACCGGGCCCCGAGGGGGCGCGCGGCGGCGCGGCCCGCGGAAGGGCAGTGGAGCAGCCAGTGGCGGCGGGGGGGGCGGCGGCGCCGCCCTCTCGGGGAATCCGCGGCCGCGGCGGCCTCGGCGCGGCGAAGATTGACGACGACGACTAGTACTTCTCGCGCGCGCGCTCTCTCTCGCCGCGGGCCGGGCGACGCGCGGGGGCGGCAGCGGCGCGCGCAGGCAGGCGGGCAGCGGCAGCAGCAGCGGCAGCATGGCGGACGCGCAGTTCGCGGGCAAGCTGATCGGCGTGATTGGAGATGAGGACACCGTGACGGGCTTCCTGCTGGCCGGCATCGGCGAGCGCACGGCGGACGGCTCGAACTTCCTCGTCGTCAAGAAGGACACGCGGCCGTCCGAGGTGCAGGAGAAGTTCATCGAGCTGTCCGAGCGCGACGATATTGCGATTATTCTCATCAACCAGCACATCGCCAACCTCATCCGCCAGGAGCTCGCCAAGTACACCAAGCTCGTGCCGACCGTGCTGGAGATCCCGTCCAAGGAGCACCCGTACGATCCTAGCAAGGACCAGGTGCTGAAGCAGGTGAACCTCCTTCTCGGCGGCGAGTAAGCGGCAAGGAAGCAAGGGAAGCAGGCGGGGCCAGGCGAGGCTGATCCATGACGATGCAAACTGTGCGTCCGTGCGTGCGCGCGCCGCGTGCGCTGCGTGCGCTGCGCGTTCGTCGTCGGTGATGGCAAACCTTTTTCTTTATCATGACGATGTTCTAGATCTCTTCATGTGATTCATGCGAACCCCCGGGCTTGTTGTGCGAGTGAAAGTTTCCCGAGAGCGAACCTCGACTCTTGGGAGCACGCAGGCGGCGTCCGCAAGCCG
The DNA here is from genome assembly GCA_013306675.1 of Thraustochytrium sp. TN22. Taxonomy (NCBI): domain Eukaryota; class Bigyra; order Thraustochytrida; family Thraustochytriidae; genus Thraustochytrium; species Thraustochytrium sp. TN22. Next base: position 200,043 of record JABLUY010000027.1, on the reverse strand, counting down.
ATGTGGATGCGGGTAACACGCGGGGCTAAACGACAAGGTGGTCTCGGCATCCAGGCGCATGCGGCTACTCGATCAATGTACAGGTCGCACGAGGTGTCGACGATTTCCAGGAAAATAAATGTCGCTTTTCTTCACAGGGCATCAGGCATCTCATCCTCGTCCTCGACTTCGTCTTGGTCATGCTCGTCTTCTTGGCCGCCCGAAGAAAAGCCAAACCAAGAGGACAGACCACTGCCGGCGCCAGCGCCGCCATCCTCGTCCACGTCCTCGCCCTGCTCTTCCTCGTCGTCCCCTTCCTCGTCATCCTCGTCTCCATCCGCCGCCATGAGCGGCCACTCCGAGGCGGTAGGGCCCGGCGAGGGAGGACCGCCGCCCGTGCGCGGCGAAAGTGCCATGGGCTTGGGCTCGGACCAGGAGCCGCTCGCACCGACGTCACCTCCACCCGTGAAGAAGGAGAACAGACCACCGCCCCCCCCGGCAGCATCTTGCTCGCCCTTGCGGGAGGCATCCAGCTCCTGCGGGCTAAAGTGCAGAATCGTGCCGATGACCGGGACGAGCTGCGAACGCTCGTTCTTGCCGGCCTGGAAAAACTTGAGCATCACGTTCTTCAGGTATTCGGAGTTGCCCGCCAGGGCACCGCCGTCCTCCTCCTCGCGCGCCGAAAGCGGGACGTCGCGGGACCGCCCCACCGTGCGCCGCAGCTCCTCCAGCTCCGCGTTTTGCTCATCCAGCGCCACGCTGCGGTTCGCCAGCTCCTTGTCCTTGGTCTGCAGAGCCTTGGTCGCCTCCTCCAGCCGCCGCTCTAGCGTCTTCACCTGCGCGTCACGCCGCGCCTGTGCCTGCGCGAGCTGCACAAATTCGTATTCATCACCGTGCTTGCTCTTCTCCTCCAGCTCGCCCGTCTTTTGCGCAACCTCGTCGCGCGCCTCCTGTACACGCGCCTCCAGGACCGCGATTTCGCGATCCTTTTGCGCAATCAGCTGCCGCGCGCCCTCATTGCGGGACTTGAGCTGCTTGCGCAGCTCTTGCAGCTGCGCCTCCCACTGCTTCGCGTCCGCCTCCGCGTCCGCCACGGCGCGGGCCTTGGCAGCCTCCAGCGCTCGCTCAGCCGCCTCCGTGCGCTCCGCCGCGGCGCGCGCCTCCGACTGCAGCTCCTCGCACGCGCGGGCGCTCGCGTCCAGCTTCGCCTGCAGCTCCTCCGCCGCCCGTGACCCTTGCTGCAGCGCCTCGCACGCCTGTCGGGCCTCGGCCAGCTCCGTCTCCAGGCCGCTCGCGCGCTGCGCCGCCTGCGCCGCCTGCTCCTGCGCGCTTTGCATCTCGCCGCGTGCCTTCTTGAGCGCCGCGCTGTTGCGCTGCTTCGCCTTGCTCAGCTCCTCCGACACGCGCTGCAGCTCCTGCTCCGCCTGCTGCGCCTTGTCAATCTGCACGCGGAGCGCCACCTCCTGCGCGCGCAGCGCCTCCCCATGCTCCTTGCCCGCATGCTCCAAAGCTTCGCGTTGCTGCGCAATCTGCTCGCGCGCCTGCGCCAGCTCGCGCCGCACCTGGTTGCGCTCTTCGTCCACCTCGGCAAGCTCGCGCCCACGCGCCTCCAGCTCCGCCGCCGCGTCCGTCGTCTGCGCGCGCAGCGCCTCCTTCGTCGCCACCAGCGTGTCGCGCGCGTTCTCCAGCTCGCTCGCCTGAGCCTCCAGCTGCTCGCGCAGCTCCTCATCGCGCGCCTCCGCGCTTTCCACGCTCTCACGAGCGGTGACCAGAGCCGCCACCAGCTCCGCAGCCTCCTTCTTGGCCGCCTCCGCCTCGGCCTGCGCGGCTTCCAGCGCATCTGCGCTTGCCTTGGCCTTGGCCTGGATCAGCTTCTTTGACTTGGCCAAGATGTCCTTCTTCTTTTGCTGGAAGGACTCCTCCAGCTCCTGCCGCGCCGCTTCCGCTGCCTCGACCTGCTGTGCTAGCTGCGCCTCCAGCTCCGCGACACGCGCCACGGCCTGATCCTTCTCCGCCTCATGCTCCTGCAGCTGCACCCGGGCCCGCTCCAGCTCCAGCTGAGCGGAGCTTGCGCCCTCACTTGCCGCTGCGTCGCGTGCGGCCACCTCCGCCTCCAGCTTGCTCACCTCCTTCTGCGCAGCGTCCAGCTGCGAATGCGCCTCTTCCTTTTGCGCCTGCAGCTCGGCGACCTGCTCCTTGAGGCCAGCAAGCTCCTCCTCTTTGGCAGCCAAAGCATTCTGCACGGCCGTGGCATGGTCGCCAGCCTCAGCATCGCGCGCAGCGAGCAGGTCTTGGAGGTTGCTGAGCTGCTGCTGGAGACCCCCGAGCTGCTCCTGCATCTGCTCGAGCTCCTGCTCCTTGGCCGCGACAGCCTCCTGCAGCGCAGCGGCGCCCTCGCCAGCCTCGGCATCGCGCGCAACGACCTGGTCTTGAAGGTCACCGAGCTGCTGCCGGAGACCGCCGAGCTGCTCCTGGGCACGTTCCAGCTCTAGTGTCTTGGCAGCCAAGGCCTCTTGAGCAGCAGAGGCGCTTTCGTCGGCCTCGGCGCTTCGTGCCGCCAGTTGCTCTTGGAGACCGCTGAGCTGCTCTTGGAGACCACTGAGCTGCCCTTGAGCCTGCTCGAGCTGTTCCCCGCTCTCCATGAGCTGCTCTTGCGCCTGCTCCAGCTCCTTCTCCTTGGCCGTGACTGCCTCCTGCAGCGCCGCGGTGCCCTCCCCTGCCTCCGTCTCGCGCGCAGCGAGCTGATCCTGAAGCCCACTGAGCTGCTGCTGGAGACCGGCAAGCTGCTCCCGCACCTGCTCAAGCTCCTGCTCCTTGGCCGCGACGGCTTCGTGCATGGCCGCGGAGATTTCTCCGGTCTCGGCCTCGCGCGCCTTGAGCTGCTCCTGCATTTGCTCAAGCTGCGCCTGCGCCTCCTTGAGCTCTTGCTCCTTGGTCGCAAGAGCCTCCTGCATTGCTGAAGAGCTCTCGCCGGCCTCGGCGTCGCGCGCCATGAGCTGCTCCTTCATCACCACCAGCTGCTCCTCGCGCGCCATGAGCTGCTCCTTCATCAGCTCCAGCTGCTCCTGTGCCTCCTTGAGCTGCGTCTGCGCCAGTTCGAGCTCCTCCTCCTTGGTCGCGACAAGATCTTGCATTGCTGCAGAGCTCTCACCGGCCTCGGCGTCGCGCGCCTTGAGCTCCTCCTGCATCTGCTCCAGCTGCTCCTGCGCCACCTTGAGCTCTTGCTCCTTGGTCGCAAGAGCCTCCTGCATTGCTGAAGAGCTCTCGCCGGCCTCGGCGTCGCGCGCCATGAGCTGCTCCTTCATCACCTCCAGCTGCTCCTCGCGCGCCATGAGCTGCTCCTTCATCAGCTCCAGCTGCTCCTGTGCCTCCTTGAGCTGCGTCTGCGCCCGTTCGAGCTCCTCCTCCTTGGTCGCGACAAGATCTTGCATTGCTGCAGAGCTCTCGCCGGCCTCGGCGTCGCGCGCCTTGAGCTGCTCCTGCATCTGCTCCAGCTGCTCCTGTGCCTCCTTGAGCTGCTCCTGCGCCTGCTCAAGTGCCTGCTCCTTGGCCGCGACAAGATCTTGCATCGCTGCAGAGCTCTCGCTAGCCTCGGCATCGCGCGTCTTGAGCTGCTCCTGCATCTGCTCTAGCTGCTCCTGAGCCTGATTGAGCTCCAGCTCCTTGGCGCTAAGAGCAGCCTGTGCGGTCGTGGCGCTCTCACCGGCCTCGGCATCGCGAGCCACAAGCTGTTCCTGCACATCAGCAAGCTGCTTCTGCACCAGCTCCACCTGTTCCTGGGCCTCCTCGAGCTGCTCCTGCGCCCGAACGAGCTCCTGCTCCTTCGCCGCAACATTTTGCTGCATCACAGCGGAGGTCTGATCGGCCTCGGCGCTACGCGCCGTCAGAACCCCTTGGAGGCTGTTCAGCTGCTCTTGCGAGTTCTCGAGCTGCTCCTGAGCCAGCTTGAGCTGATCTCTCGCCTCCTCCAGCTCGCGTTCCTTGGCGGTCATAGCCTCCCGCGCGGCCGAGGCCTTCTCGCCAGCCTCGGCATCACGCGCTGCGAGCTGTTCTTGAAGGCTTGCAAGTTCCTGGCCTAGACCGTTCAGTTGCTCCTGCGCCCGCTCGAGCTCCTGCTCCTTGGCGACCGCCGCCTCCTGCGCCGCCACGGCGCTCTCGGCGACTTGGGCATCCCGCGCGGCCAGCGCTTCCTGCGCTTCTGCGAGTTGGAGCCGCGCCTGGTTAAGCTCCTCCTGCGCATCTGCCAGTTGGAGCCGCGCCTGGTCAAGCTCCTCCTGCTTGGCCAAAATGGACTCATGAAGTGTCGCGGCGCTCTCACCAGCCTCAGTTTCGCGCGCGGCCAGCATTTGCTGGGCCTCTGCCAGCTTCGCCTGCGCCTCTGCCAGGTCATCATGCGCCTGCTTGAGCTGTTCGACAAGGCTGGCCAGCTCGCCCTGGGCCATTTCCTGCGCAATCTGGAGCTGCTCCTGAACCTGCTCGAGCTCTTGATCCTTGGCAGCCGCCACAGCGGCGGCCTCAGCGTCGCGGGCATCGAGGCGCTCCTGGAGCGCCACGAGGCGCGCCTGGGTCTCCTCCAGAAGAGCGCTGCTCTGTGCGGCCTGCGCCTCCCGCTCGGCGAGCTGAGCTTGCAGGGCAGTCAGCTTCTCTTGGAGACCGGCAAGTTCCTGAACCTTGGCCTCGCTCTCGGCAGTGCGCTCCTCCAGATCAGCTAGGAGCTGACTGCGCTCCGCCTTGAGGTCGTCGAGCTCCTTGGTATACGTCTGAGCCTCCTCACGCGCAGCCTCGGCCTCCTCCGCGAGCTTCTGCTGCACCTCGTTGGCCACATCGAGCTTTTCCTCGAGGTCCTTGCGCACAGTCTCCGCGTCCTCCGCCATGGTGTTGAGCGCCTTGTTCTTGTCGCGCAGCTCCGTCTGCAGTACGGCGACCTGGGCGGCGAGCCGGCCCTCGCCCTCTTGCCGGTCCGAGCCAAAGCGCTGGATCTCCTCGTCCTTGGCCGCCAAAGCCGCCTGGGCCTCCTCGAGGACCGCGTTGGCCAGAGAAACCTGCTCACGCTGCTCTGCAAGGTCCAGCTTGGTGGCCTGGAGGTCCTCCTCGAGGCGAGCACGCGCCTCGTCCTTGGCCTCCACCTCGGCCTGCAGGCCGGCGAGCTGCTCGGTAGCAGCCGTGAAGTCCGCCTCAAGCGCCTTGAGCTGCGCATCCTGGCGTTCGCGGAATTCGTGCAGCTGCTTCTGCGCGCGGGCCTCCACCTCGCCCACCTGCTCGGAGCGGCGCGACTCCTGGTCGGCCAGGCCCGCCTCGAGAGCGCGCGCGTGCTCCTCCTTGAGCACCTTGATGCGCGAGGTGAGTTCGTCACGCTGCTGCGTAACGGATGTGAGCTTGGCCTGAAAGTCGTCCGCGGCGGCGGCCTGCTCAGCCGCCACACGCTCCGCCTCAGCCAGGTCCTCCTCGAGCTTGCGCACCACCTTGGTGGTGCCCGCAGACTGCTTGCGCTCCTCGGCAGCCGCCTTCTGGACCAAGTCTTCGGCGGCCGCCGCAGAAGCTAGGGCCTGATCCAACTTGGTGCGCAAGTCTTCGTTCTCCGCGTCCAGCGCCTGCACCCGGGCGTCAACCGTCTGCATGTCCTCCTGGTGCACCGCGTCAGCGTTCTTGGCGCTCTCGCGCATGGCGGCCAGCTCTTCCTGGGCGGCCTCGAGCGCCTCGCGCACGCCCTCGAGCTCCTTCACCTCGGCGTCGCGCGCAGCGAGCTGCACCTCGAGGGCGTCGGCACTGACCTGGCTGGCGTTCGCGCCGTCCAGGGCCTGCTGCGTCTGCTCTAGTGTCGACGTGAGTCGCGCCACCTGCTCCTCACGGTCACGCAAAAGCGACTGCACTTGCTTGATCTCGGCGTGCAGCTCCTCCTGCTTGGCCTCGGCGTGGCGCGCCAGCTGCTCGTGCTCATCGCGAAGCGCAACGAGCTCATCCGTGTCGCGTGTCGCGGACTGCTGCTTGGCCTCCAAGGCCTGCTGCAGCTGCGCGATTTGGGCGTCCTTGTCCTCCTTCTCCTGCGTGACCACCTCAAGCTGGCGGATCGACTGGTCGCGCTGCAGGGACAACGCGCGGACGTTCTCCTGCAGCTCCTGCTGCAGGGACGCAGACGCGCCGGTTTGTGTGCTCATGACTTCCTCCAGCTCCTCGATCCGGCGTTTGGCCTCTTGCATCTGCTCCATGGATTCCTTCTCCAGCGCGACCTTCTCGCTTTCCAGCCGCTGCGCGGTCTCCTGGGCTGCGACCAGCTTCTGCAGAAGCTCCTGCGAGGCGTCCTCCAGCGCCGTTGCGTGCTCCTCGTGAGCCTGCTCCTCGGCGAGCCGCAGCTCGTCGCGCTCCTTGGCCCAGGCCTCGTGCGCCGCTCCCAGGGCGTCCTTGGAGGCCTGCGCCTCGGCCTCCGCTGCCTTGGCGGTATCCAGTGCCTTCTGGCGCGCCTCGTGCGCCTCGCGCGCCTCGCGTGCCTTTGCGCTGACCTCCGCGCGCGCGGCTTGTAGCTCGCTTTGCAGCTCGACCGTCTCAGCCTGGAGGGCTGCGCTCGCGTCCCGGCTGGACCCGGCGTGTTCCTCGATGGCGGCAGCCAGCCTGTCGCGCTCCTCGCGCATTGTGGCCAGCTTGCCTTGCAGATCGTCGCGCGCGGCCTCGGCCTCCATGGCGTGGGCCTGCGCGTCGTGCAGCTTTGTCTTGGTCGCTTCGAGCGCCTCCTGGAGGCTGGCGAGCCCACTCTGGGCGTCCTTCTTGGCCGCGGCGTGCGAGGACTCTGTGGCCAGCGCGCCGGCCTCGAACTCCTCGAGCTGGGCCTGCGCACGCTTTTGGCTGCGCTCGGCTTCGTGCAGCTGCTCGCGGGCCGCCTCGAGCTCAGCCCTGGCCTGGTCGCGATCCACGACGACCTGGTCGCGGTCGCTTTTGAGCTCCTTGAACTTGGTCAGCATGGTCTTGAGCTTGGTCTTGAGCTCGTCCACGTCGCCCGGGGTCTTGGGCGCCGCCTGCTGCCCGTCGCGTAGCTGCGCCAGCTCGGCGTCCACGCGGTCCTTCTCGGCGCGCAGCTCCTTGTGCTTGTTGAGCACCATGACGAGGCGCTCCTTGAGCTTGGCGATCTGCTGCTGGGCCTCCTCGTCCGCGCTGGCGCCGGTTGCACCCGCCTCCTTGGTTAGCGCCTCCTCGCCCTGCTTGGCGTCCGGGGCGGCGGCCGCAGAGCTAGCCTCCGCGACGGCGCGGTCGCGCGCCTCCTTGTACTCCTTGCACTTCTCCAGCACGGTCTTGAGCTTGAGCTTGAGCTCCTTGTGCGTTGCAGCGGCCTCCTCCCGTTGCTTCGCCAGCTCTCCCTGCAGCTGCTGCACCTGGTCCTTGAAGCCCACCGCGGCCGCCGCGGCTGCGTCCTTGTCCGCGAGCATCTCCAGGTCGGCGCGCAGCCGCTCGTTGGCCTGCTCGAGCTCCTCCACGCGCCGCCGCGCGGCCGCCGCCGCGCCGCCGGCCTCGCCGGCATCCTCGCCGCCCGCGCCGCCGCCGCGCACCTGCTGCGCCGCCTGCTGCGCGGACGCGCGCACTCGCTCCAGCTGCGACCACATGGCGCCGCGCGCCGCGCCGCGCGCCGCGCCCGCGCCCGCGCCCGCGCCGCGCTCCGATGCCGATTTGAACTTGAGCGCGCCTCTCCGACTCGCCAGCTTGGTGCTGCTGCTGCGCCTGCCTCCTGCTCGGCCGCCGGCTACCTGCCTGCCTGCCCGCCGAGCAGCGAGGACCCGGTGCGCGCCTCTCTTCGTTCGAAGTTCGCACGCGCAGCTTGCCTTTGCTTTCGCATTGCTTTCACAGTCAGCTTGGTTCGAAGTCGAGGCCCGGGTCGAAGCCGCGCACTGGCAGGCAGGTCCATCGCGGTGCCAGTGGCGCCGGGGCGCATCCGCTGCACGCCGAGGCTCGGCAGCGCTCCCGGCGCGGCCTGAGGAGAGTGGCTGAGAAGCAGAGCGAGGCCCTGGCGTGCGCCAGCGCCAGCGCCGCACAGTGGACGAACAGGCGCGCGCCAACGGCACGCAGGCGAGCCACTGTGGAGGAGGCCTGTGGAGCGGTTGCCATGGTTGATGGGTGGCGCGAGCTTGCAGGTGTTAGAGCGTTGCAAGCTCGAAGATACGGCCGTTTCGCCAGAGTTGCTTCGTCAAGGGTGCTGCGCGCAGACTCCTGGACCCGAATGGGGGAATCTCTGCGCTTCCCGCAAGGCGGCCAACCCAAACAAACAGAGAATGATGATTCACAGACAGAATTGTAGTAGAGTCAAAAGAAAAGTCAAGGGAGTTGTCAGCGAGCGCGAGCGGTCCGGTCCACTGGCACCTGGCTGGCATCGCGCGCGCCTTGTCAGCGGGGCGTGCCAGTGGCCGGCTGGGCACCGAAGTGCCAGCCGACGGCGCCGTCGACATGAGGATCCTTGGCCGCAGGGCGATTCGCGGCCATGAAGCGCGTAGACACGCCGCGGGCGACGCGGACAAAGGTGTCCGGGAGCTTAAAGGCGCCTCGGTCCGCCTCGGAGGATTCAGGCGCCGCCGAGGAGCTGCCCGAGGTGTCACTGGGCCGCTTCTTGTCAGCGAAGCCGTCGCGGTGGCCGCCGACGTGCAGCGAGATTTCCGGGATGCTGTTCATGCGCTCCGTGTGGGAGGGACGCGCCAGCGTGATCTCCTGCGTGTGGTAGACGTGAATGTGCAGCATGCGCGGAATGAAGCAAATGAGCAGGATGGAGATGTTGGTGAGGAAGACGACGATCGAGAGCAGCGCAAAGCGCAGATCCGGCTCGTCAAAGAACACCCAGAGCACTGGGATGAGCAGGACGGGCACGATGATACTGGCGCCCAGCACGAAGCGCAGCTCGCGTGCCTCTGAGACGATCTGGTTCAGATAGCGGTCCTCGTTCGCCTTGAAGAGCCCAAAGACCAGGAGCGCGCCGTGATTGACCATGACGAGGCCGGCGAAAATCCACGCCGTGTCAGAGGTGCACAGGTACACGACAGAGCCGTCACTGCCGATGCGGCCTTGCAGCGAGAGAGGGTCCACGAGCGTCCAGATGATGAGAATGAGTAGGTCCACAACCACCACGAGGATGGAGCCCACCACGAGGTTGCGGCGGACGTGCTTGCGCAGCTTCATGTAGCGATTGTTGAAGATCTTATGCGCGCGCCACACTTTCCCGATGATGCCGGCGAAGGTAATGGAGAAGCCCATGGTGTACGTCCACGAGGTGGCCTGGCAGGCCGCGCTCTCCGGCACGGCGAAGAGCAGGATCGTCGCTGTCGACACGGCCGTGCCGAACAAGATGATGACCAGCATCTCGCTCTGACCGATCAGCACGATCTTGTGTGCGCGATGCCGATAGTGCCACGCGCCGAGCAGCAGGATGAGGGCCCACGAGATGCTCGCCAGCGTAACGCCCATCGTCTGCATGTTCTCCGACACAAACGTGGACTTTTCGCTCAGCTCGTCGCCCGTGTCCACGACGATGTCTTGGGTCTTGACGACGAGCCACGTCTCGCCGTTCGCACGCCCGCCACCGCTGCTGCCGCTCGCTGGCGCCACGTCAACGACCTCGGCGGCCAACACCACCTTGTACGTGCCGTCCTCCAGGTCGATGCGCACTTCGAGTTCGCCCGAGTCTAGCTCGTTTGGCTCGCCCGTCACGCAGGCGCCCCCGCCCTCGGCGCAAACCGCATATTCGGCGTGCACCACGCTCAGCCCGCCCATGCTCGCGCTCACGACGGTCGCGCTTCCAGCGGCCTCGGCGCCAGCGGTCCCGTCCGCCGGCCCTTGCGCCGCCTGGATGACCAGCGAGGTCGAGTTGCCCAGCCCCATGCTGTCGCACTCGACCTCGACCCAGGCCATGGTCCGGTTCTCGCGCCACAGGCACGTGCGCTCGCTCTCCGCGTCGGCGTCCACCATCGACGCCACCTCCAGGGCGGACCAGCTCGCAGAGGTTGGTGCCGCCGTCGTGGGCGAGCCCGTCGTGGGCGCCGACGTCGGGACCAGTGACGGCGCCATCGTTGGCGACCCTGTCGTCGGCGTCGCCGTGCTGGGCGCGATGGTCGGCCGTGGCGTGCTCAACGACTCCTCCGTTGTCGGAGCTGTTGTCGCCATGACGATGGAGGAGGACGCGATCGTCGGGTACGGCGTTGGTGCCTCGCCAGGCGGCGCCGGCGAGATCTCGTCTTCCGTCGGCGCCGCAGATGGTGCACTCGTGGGCGCCGTGGTGGGCGCCGTGGTGGGAGCATAGCTGGGAGCGTAGCTGGGAGCGCTCGTTGGCGCCTCGCTCGGAGCGCTCGTTGGCGCCTCGCTCGGAGCGCTCGTTGGCGCCTCGCTCGGAGCGCTCGTCGGCACGGAGCTCGGCGCGGCTGTAGGCACAAAGGTCGGCACGGCCGTGGGGGCCAAGCTGGTGACATTCTGCAGCTCGCGCGGTGCCTCGTACTCGTGGTTGACGTTCGGCTCGTGCCGCCACGTCCGTGACCCCAGCCAGGTCTCGCTGGCCAGCCGCGCTTCTGCGGGCACGAGCGCGCCGGCGAGCGCGAGCGCGCCAGCGAGCGCGAGCGCCGCCAGCGTCAGCCCTCGCCGCGCGCGCGAGGGCGCTCTCCTGCGCGCGCCCATTCTCCGCGCCGCCGCGCGGTCGCCGTCGCGGTCGCCGCGGCGTTTGTTGTGCACAAGCCGCGTCACTGGCAGCGTGGCGGCCTGGGGCGCGTTTGCCCGCGCGCGCATCGCGCGCCCGCGCGCGCTTCGCCGGCGGCGACCTCGCCCGCTCGCCCGCCGCTCGCTCGCTCGCTCGCTCGCTCGCTCGCCCGCGCACCGCACCGCGCGGTGCGCGATCGACCGCCCGATCTCGTCTGCCGCGCCCGCGGGCGCGCGCGAGCCTGCCGGCCGCGTGCCGGTCTCGCTCGTCGCTGGCGAGCTAGGGCTCAAGCAGGCGAATGGACAGCGCGAGCACGCGCCGCCGCCACTCGCGCTGCCGCGCGGCGCGGCGCGGCGCGGCGCGGCGAGCGCCGCTCGATCGACGCGGGGGCGGGGCGCGGAGCGGCCGGCGGCGCGGTCTGCGGCGCGCGCGCGCGTCTCGCCGCGCCTGGGCGCCGGCGCTGGCGGGCGGAGGGATGAGCGGGGCGATCGATGCACAAGCGCTCCTGCCTGTTGAGAGGCTGGCGGGCTGCAGGTGTTGGCTGCCAGCCTGCCGGTGCGGTGCGGCCGCCGCGCTTCCGCGCGTGCAAGGTGCAGGGCTTCCTGCTCCCGCAGGCCGGCAGGCAGGCAGGCAGGCAGGCAGGCAGGCAGGTGCGCTGCGCGGCGGCGCGCGGTCGCGGCGGCGGCAGCGCTTGATTGGGGCCCGGGCGCGGCGAACGTTGATGGGAGTTGCGCGGCGAGGTGGCGTCCGGGGCCGGGCTGGAGCTGCCCGGCACTGGCAGGAGCGGCCGCACTCGTTTCCGCGGCTGTCGTTGTCATGCAAACTTGGCAAAGAGCGGGTTAGTGGGCGTGGCGACGGTGGTGATGGCGAGGAGCCTCTGAGTCTGCGCTGCAGCCTGCAGGGGCCAAGGGCAGCTCCTCTCCAGCCTCTACCGCAGGCCGGCTCAGAGAGCTTGTGGCGAGCTTCCGACACGTGCCGCGGGTCTAAGTTACCTCACGTACTACGTAGTAGAGAGCATCTCAGCTCCGCATCATCATCAGCCACGGCCCACGGCGCCACGCCGCGCGCGGCGCACCAACGAACGCGCTGCCAGTGCGCCCACTGCGCCGCACGGCGCTGGCGAACTTGGCGCGCTGCCAGTGGCAGGCCCTCTCCTTTTCATTGACACGGACGGCGAGCTCGCTTTCCGCCGATTCCGCCAGGCTGGCTGGCAGGCCAGCCGCCGCAGCAGCCACTGGCAGGCACCAGCTGGTGGTGGCAGCCAAATCTTCTCCCGTCTTGCGCCGTCTTGCGCTGTCCAGCCCGGGCCCAGCCCTGCGCCGCGCAGTGCCGCGCAGTGCTCGCTGTCCGCCCGGCCGCGCGAGCTTGAACGCGCTCGACACCCGGACACTGTCGGACACTTATTTTTAAGCAGCACATGCGCTCGCCGGGGATGGCCCGGCCGCGGCTCCAGCGTGTCCTGCGCCTCTTCCTGCCTCTTCCTGCCTCTTCCTCCGTCCCGGTACGTCCGAGTCCCCGCCGCGCCCCCATCGCCCCCCACTGGCACTGGCATCACCAGTCATCATGGTCACAGGTCGCTGCGCACACCCACCACCACTCCGTTTGCACCCCCGTCCGCGCAACTTCCCGCGCCCGTGCGCGATCGGGCTCGCGGCGCACACCCTGCAGTGGTCGTGGCCATGGCCATGGTCATGGCCGGCGCCATGCCGCGAGTCACCTCGCAGGGCCTGCGCCATGGCACTCGTCGTGGCCTGCCGCAAGGCATCCGCCACGACCCGCTGCGCGGCCCGCTGGTCGGATAGCTGTCTGTGATGTGTCTGGTGATGGTGATGGCGGAGAGATGCGGCGGCCACCACCACTGATGTAATGGTGACAGGGAAGGCAGCCTTCGTCACCGAGTCCAGTCACAGCATGGGGCCCACTGCCGCGGCCGCTGCGCCGGGCTCTCCATCTCCTGCGACTCCAAGTCCTAGGCCTAGTACGTTAGCAGCGCTAGCTGGCGGCGGCCACCGCCTCGGCGGAGGCGCAGGCGCTCAGGCTGGGCAGGCTGCGCGTCAACAGCGGCTGGCGGCAAAGACAGCGAGATTCCTCCTCCTCGCGAGGCTCGCGGCCTGCGGACGAGCAGGCGCCGAGCAGCGACGCGGCACTGGCCACGGCACGGCACGGCACGGCACGGCCTGCAGTGCCACGGCCTCGGACGGCAGGCTGCGGGCACTGACGCAGAGAGCTGAGAGGTGAGAGAGTGAGAGTCGAGTGGTTAGTAGTGCTTCACGGCCGCCGCCTTTTCTGCCTCGTCAGACGCGGCGCAGAACCGGGCGGCGCGGCGCGGCGGCGGCGGCGGCGGCGGCGACGCGCGGCGCCGGGCCTGCTGAGGGAGGCACTGGCGGCCGCGCGCAGGGCAGGTACGCGCGGCGCTCCGAGCTCGCGAGCTCCGCGCGCGGGCGCGTCGGCCGGCTGTCGGCCCCGATCGTTCATCCCGTCGGCGTCGTTCATCCATTCCTCCGCGCCTCGGTCTCAGCAGCGCTCGTGGCGGGCGGGCCCGTGCGGTGCGGCGCGGCGCGTGGCGGCGCGGGCGCGCGGCGCGGCAGAGCCGAAGCACGCGGCGAGGCGGCGCAGCGCGAGGGCGCGGCGCGGCTCGACGCGCGCGAGCGAGCGAGCGAGCGAGCGAGCAGAGCGACGGGGTGACGCGCGTCTCGGGCGAACAGAATGATGACCGCGACCGCGGAGCCGCGAGGCGCGGCGCAGCAGGCGCCGGCGCCCTCGCAGCAGCAGCAGCAGCCGCAGCGCGTGGAGCTGACGCTGGCGCAAAAGGCGGCGTCGGCGTCCGTGGGCGCGCTCACGACCTCGCTGCTGGTGACGCCGCTGGACGTGGTCAAGACGAGGCTGCAGTCGCAAGCGCAGCACTACAGCTACTCGGAGGCGCGCTCCGCGGCCACGTGCGCGCGCTGCACGCACTACGAGTTTAGCAACGGGCTCATGGACGTCATGCTGCCCAAGGAGGCCAACCACCCGCTGCGCGAATGCCCGTATCATCTGCACAGCACCTTCGACGCTCTGTACAAAATACCCAAGCACGAAGGCGTCGCGGCGCTCTACAGCGGCCTCGGGCCCAGTCTCATCATGGCCGTGCCCTCCACCGTTCTCTACTTTTCCTGCTACGAGTACCTGCGCGAGCGCCTGCGCAACGAGCTCAACTTCTCCACCACGGCGGCCGCTCTAGCTTCGGGCGCCGGTGCGCGCATCATCGCCGCCACCACCATCTCGCCGCTCGAGCTCGTGCGCACGCGGATGCAGGCGAGCCACACGCGCCAGTCCATCATGCACTACGTCAGGAAGCAGGTCCAGCACCGAGGCTTCACCTCGCTCTGGCAGGGCCTGTCGCCCACGCTCTTCCGCGACGTTCCCTTCTCCGGTATTTACTGGGCTGTTGTCGAGCGCGCCAAGGTCGTCTACCGCCCGCACGTAGACGCCTGGTTCGCGTCTCGCCACGCTGCGGCCGGCACGCTCGAGGAGTTTACTGTTTCCTTCTTGGCTGGTGCAACCGGCGGCATGGTCGCTGCCACGCTCACCAATCCTTTCGACGTCATCAAGACGCGCCGACAGATCTTTGACTACTCGCCCGGGGTCTCGGCCGACGTCCTGCGCAAGGAGGCCTCCACTGTCAACATTGCGCGCAAAATCTGGGCCTCCGAGGGTGCAGCCGGCTTCATGCTCGGAATCACTCCGCGCCTCGCCAAGACCGCACCCGCCTGCGCGATCATGCTCAGCTCCTACGAGGCTGGCAAGCGCGTCTTTGGCAACATCAGCTGATCTCCGTCGGAGTGCCGCACCCGACCTGTCGCCTCCTTTCCGTGTGAGTGTTCGTGCGGGTGTGTGTGTGGATAATGCATGCAGGCGGAGAGAGCGGAGAGGTCCGTGTGCGGGACCGCGGCCGCGACGTTCAGGACTTGCATGCATGCAGGCGGAGAGGTCTGCATGTAGGACCTGCCACGTGCAGAGCGTCTCGCCTGCATGTCCAAGAAAACCAAGGGGCGGCCTTCGAGACGTGCGGAGCCACCGACCAGGACTGCGCAGTTCCCATCCGTAGACGATTGGACTGCCTGAGCAGCCGCGGCCTTGGCGCAAGAGATGCTGCCTCGCTTTATGCAGAGCGGGGCCGCGCCGCATCTCGACAAGGGCCGCGTTACATCTCGGGAATCGATTGCACGAGGGCGCGCGTGGCGCCCCGGAAATCTTCTCCTTTCCTCTCTTCTTCTTTAGCAATACAGGCTTTTCTGACCACTTTTTCCCTCCTCTTCAGACCGGCTTGTTCGCCGACGGTTCCTGGATCGCCACCATCGTGAAGTTCGTGCCCGGCGCCACGATCATCTCGTAGTTGCGCGTCTTGAGCCGCAGGCACTCCACCTCGTTCTGTTTTCCCCGCTCCATTTCATGCGTTCACCCACGGAATGCGTCAGTTGTCGGACGTACTTGCACTCCTCTACGCGAGAGTGAGCAACTTACGTTTGGTGGCGCCAGCATGTCCTGGCAGCCCTGCGCGCAGTGGTTCACCAGGTTGGCCACCGTGCCGGCCAGCTGCACGCACTTGCGGTACCCGCCATCGCCCTCCTCGCTGGGCCAGCCCTCGAACCGCAACACGATCCCGTCCTTGTTGTAGATCACGTACCGCGTCACGTTCTCGATCGCCATCACGCGCTTGATGACCTCATCCACCTCGCTCGCCTGCTGCCCCGCGCCCGCCTGCTCGTCGTGTCGCGTTGTGTAAGTCTCTGGCGCCTCTCCCCGTCCTTGCGCCATGCAGCCGCACCTACCATCGTGCCTGACTGGCCGGCTCAAGCCTTCTGCTTCTGGCCGGGCCGGGCCTCGCTGGCGACCTTGCCGATGCGCGGCTGCCGGCCGACTTCGCGCGCGCGCGCGACCGCTAGGCTCCGCGCAGCGCTGCTCTGCCTTCTTCGCCGTCACTCTGCTGCGGCGAGGGCGCCCGAGGCGACCGTTGAGAATAAGGGGAACCAGAACTAGCGGGGGACGGCAAGCAGGCGCAAGCATTCAGCGCGCCACCTGGGACGAAGAGTCAGTCTTGTCTTTCCGGGTGGCATGCCGCAGAGCGGCTCGACACCAGCAAATGCAAACGCTGCAATATGTGGGCTGCATCCCTTGCGCTCTCCTGCATGCTTGGGACGAAGAATTGGTCTCTGACGAAGATGCTCTGCTCCTCACATTCGGTCGTCGATGAAAGATGCCAGCACCTTCGAAGCCGAAGGTACCACTGAAGCGCAGACGGTCTCCTTTCCCCCTGGCCCAGGGGTCGGCAGATGTTCTGTAAAGCCTATGACGGACGTGGGGGGAATTTGTATAGGCTGGAACGTCAAGTGGGGAGAGCGCCAGCTCGACCTTCTGAATTTGGATGAGATGAGCAAAGCGCGATGTCTTGCCAATGGGGTGGATAAACCTAATATCTTAGCCTGTCGGAAGAGTGTTCGCGCCTACTGCTCGTCGCGCTTGCGCTTCATCGAGGCCTTAATGACCTCCTCGACTGGCCGCAGCTCGCTCATGTTGGAACACATGAACGCAAAATCCGACATTGGGAGCGAACCGAGGCGGCCCTTGCGCAGGTCAGTCTGGATCAAAGCCGACCGCGAAAAGAGGCTCTCGGTGCTGGCCGTGGTTGCATCGGTTGTGAAGACGTGGGCGAACACGTGCCTCATAAGAGTGAACTTGTCCGACTTGTTCGAGAACCACCAGCGGCGAGCGTCCTCGGGCGACATGCTTTCACGGAGGTCTTCGAGCTCGAAGTCCGACTCAGACGGGTGCTTCGTGGAGGTCATCTCTTGGTCGTATTCTGTCTTGACGACATCGCGATAGAGGTATAGCTCTTCTTCCACGGCCTTTGTGCAGGCCTTCCAGCGGGATGGCGCTTCATGTGGCGCAGAGTCATCATGAAATGCCGGACGGTGGCGACGGTTCCAACGGCTGACCTTGCCTTGCCGGCCAGAACAGTTGCCAACCTCGACCCGCGAGCCGGAGCCCTCGCACGGGGCAGGAAGGGACCCTTCCTGCTTGCGAGCGGCCTCGGCGTCCGCTCTCTGGTAGAAAGCCTCAGTGAGCTTAGACTTGAGCAGCGCCTGCGCACGTGAGGTCAGCCGTTCGCGAAGCTCCATCGCCTCATCCGCCGCGATGTCGAAGAGCGCGTCCTTCGGGACATCAAAGGTCACGAAGTAAACCTCCGATGAGCGCTCGAGCGCAGCCCTGCCAGCAGCGAATGCCCAGAGTGCGGCGAGCTTCATCATGGTGCGGTAGCGCGGGTCCAGGTAGAGCGCCAGCAAAGTCATGTCGTCCGGCACGCGGCTGAAGCGGGCATCGAGGCTTGCGCTGATGCGGTGTCGCGCAAGAGTTACGGCGGGTTGAGCGTGCTCAAGCCTGACCGAGAACTTCGTCAGGTCAGAAATGTCTGCAGAGTCGTCGCCCAGTGTCTCGTTGAGGAGATCCGCACACTCCTCGGCCAGCGCCTCGTTCACGTCGTTCTGGATCTCGCTCAGGCTTATGACCACATCGAGATTGGACCAGACCATCGCTTTCAGGAACTCCACATTGAAGTAGGCCTCAGAGAGGGCCTTGTGCTTTCGCTGCAGGAGCAGGTTGGTCTTGATGACAGGAAGGAGGAGAGCATGAAGTTCGTGGACGATGGTTGCCTCGCCTTTGTTCTTGTCGAGGCGCAGTGTCTCCATGGAGAACTTCGAACCTTTGAAAGGCGCGACGCTCTCGTGGAGGGCGCGGATGCTTTGCCTCTTCTGACTGCTGATGCCGCCGCAGGCCCAGTTGGGGTCGAATGTGAGGCCCAGTGCGTCGCTGAAACGCACCTCGAACTCGAGGATCCGGTAGAAAGAGGTCCAGCGCGTGACACAGTTCTGAGGTGGCTGGCGCCTCGGCAGTCCCAGGATTGCTGCGATCTCGTGGAAGAACTCACGCAGCTGTGTGCTCTTGTGGAGGATGGACATCCGGGCCTTGACCTTGGTCACGACGTTCTTCAGATCCCGCGCCTCACTCGTGAACACCTTTGAGCCAAGCGTTTTGAGCAGGTTTCTGGCGTGCGCGTTGCGTAGTTTGTTGCCAGCGAGACTGGTCGGTTCGTCCTCCGACTGGCCTGCATAGTAGCCATGTAGCGCAAGATGGACCTGCATTTGCGCCTTCCTCTCGGCGTGCAGCGCGCTACCTACGACCATTCTCGGCTGCAGTTCTTTTATGCACTCCTCCACGTTCCCGTCGGCCATGGTTGCCTCCACGATCTTCTTTGCCAGCTCGCTGGAAGAGGCCTCCAGGATCAGCTTGAGAAACCGGTCGGCTTCGAGCTGCATCTGGCCGAGGCCGAGGGGCTCAAAAGCGCTAGAGTCGAGCCTGCTTCCCGTGCCAAACAGAAAGCCGTCCTCTACAACGAGGTGCAGCCTGTGCGCCGCGCAGCGCACGGAGTCGCCAAATCCGAGAAGTTGATTGGCTCTCATGCAGTTGGCGGCGCCGTCGGAGACGATGCTGGCGAGCTTCGACCTGAGGTCGTGGTGTTCAGCCTCGCCATCAGCGAGTTCGTTGGCAGACGAGACGGGCGCATCAACCGCGTCCTGCTGCTGAGCTTCGTCGCTGCGCACCAGCTCGAGCTCCGCCTTTTCAGGAAGAGCGGTGCCGCACACCTGGTCCACGACCGCGCAGAGCGAGGCCGCAATGTTCGTGGAAGTATGCTTTCCCGTGACGAGCTTCAAAGCGATGGTAGCGAGCTCCAGCTCGCCGGTTGGTGAGATCCAGCGAGCCTGGACGCCGATGTACGCCTGCTCCGTGCTCGAGCTCCACAAATCGTACTGCAAGGCGATCACCGGAAGGTGCCAGTTTTCGGACGCGGCCTGCAACTTCGATGCAAGGAGCTTCTCATGAAATGAGCGGTCGAGAGACACCAGGCGCTGGTAGCTGCTGGCGCTCGGAGGATCCCAGTCGACACCGATCGAGGTGAACATGCGTCTGAAGTTGGCATCCTGGCCAAGTGTGTGCGCAGACCCGGTCGATGTGAGGAAGCGCACGTAATGCAGGTCGAGTTCGCGCTTCGTCATCGGGGTGAGCTCGCGCAGCTTCTCGCCAACACCAAAGGCATTGAGGATCGTGGTCTTCGCCGCCGTGCTTGCACAGTCCAGCTTGGCTCCCGCCTTCGGCTCATCCGCTGCCTTCGCCTCCGCGACTTCGAGAAGCTTCTTGAACATCTTGGGGTGCTTGGATTTGAAATGGCTGAGCATGTTGGTCGTGTGGAGTGCAACACCTGCTCCACTGTCCTTGGTCCACTTGTACTTGCTGTCACGCGGAGGGCAAAGCTTGCAGACGTGCGTCTTCTTCAGAAGAGGCTTGGGAAGCTCCTCGACGTGGTGTTCGGAGAGCAGATTCACCATGAAACGGTTGACCACGCGCCTCTTCACCTCGGCGTGCTGTTCAGGAGTCTTGAGCCGCGCGTGGCAATGATGCGATGCCTTCGTGAGGCTCCCTGCCTTGAGCGTCGCCACCGATTTCTTCTTCTTCGGCGACGGTGGAGACATGCTGTCAGCATGATCGGTGGCTGTCAGGACCTCGTCATGATCATGCCCGCCCAGGCCACCGGACGAGCCTTGGGTCGACGAACTCGTCGAACTGACCAAGCTTGCCGGGGTATCCGAAGCTGACGAAGTCGCACAGCGCATCGGTGTGTCCGAACGAGGCGAAGCTGCGCAGCTTGCGCCTGCAGGCCCTGCCCTGCTTCGTGTGTCTGCTGCACTGTCGGGCGTCAGTGGCGTGCCTGGCGCATCCATGGCTCCGCGCGCGCGCGCACGGTCCGAGTTCGCGCCCAAGCCTGCGCCAAGCCCGCGCCAGGCTGGCGGCCGCCTCTCCGGAGCCACGCCGCCTCACCGGTGCCGCGCCGCCGCCGCGCCGCCGCCGCCGCCGCGCAGATATCCGGATTGCTTGGTCTAACCACCGTCGGCAGCCTGACTCATGAGCCTGCCTAACTGCCGACCCACGGCAGTACCAAGCCTAACTGCCGACCCACGGCAGTACCAACCCAATCAGAGGCTTTGTTTTTTTTTCGCCGCGATGCGAATGACATCATCATCCCCCCAAATAGGTTGCCAACCCCTGCCCTGACCCTGATCAACAGTGGTTGGTTTTCGAGAATTGTCTCACGTGACTCTGCACGCGAGCTGTCACGGTGCCAAGCCAACTTCGACTTGTTTTGATGCAGGAAGGAGAGCAGCTCTCTCTTTGCCTTTGCAAATCGATGACCTGACCTTTCGTTCGCGTGGTCGAGCCTGGCCCATCCCCCCTCCTGGCCCGGCTTTTCAGGGTCAAATACAGCGCCGGCGCCGCCGGTCGCACAGTCGCACACCAGGGGTCCGCAGCTAGCGGACGACAACGGACATCGCGCCTGTATGCAAGCTGAGTATGTATCACCATACGATGCCCAGATCAAATCAGGCGCAGGGCGCCATGGGTCGCACGCGGCGCGCGCCACGAGCGCAGGACAGCGGCGTGAGGCTGCCGGTGCTGCGGCAAGCGGCAGCGAGCGTGCGGACCGTCGAGCTGGAGGTGCCCGCGGTCGCGGAGCGCGAGGCCCAAGCGCGGGCACGTGCGCACGTGCTGCATGCGCAGCGGCACAGGGTGAGCTCAACGCAAGAGCGCGTGGAGCGGCTCCGCCAAGCACGCCTGCGGCGGGCGCGCATGCTGGAGGAGGCGGCACCACACGAGGCGCCCCTGCTGGAGGCTGGCGTGCAGTTGCCAACGGCGAGGAGGACGCCGCGTGCTCTCGCCAGGCCCAGCGCCCCGGCACCGCCAGAGGCAGACCGTCAGCTCGTGCTGCGCAAGGGACCGCCGCTGCACGCCGCCTCGCCGCGCAACGTGTCCGAGGTGCAAGACTACCTGAACGCATTTCCGTCGAATGATGCTCCGCCCGACGCTGGTCTGTTCTCTTTCCTGGGTCAGGAGGACGCCGAAGACGACGAGGCGGAGGATGGCATCTTTGGCCTCACGCAGCACGTGGAGCCCCAGGCACCACCGCCTGAGACCGCTGCGATTCCAACCCCGGACGACGGGCGTTTGGAGACTTGGGAGACGGCCTCCACTGCGCTGCGCCCGCCTCCGCGCGGCGACGTGGCTCGCGCACCGGCGTACTCCAACCAAGGCAAGTCGTATCGCAAGATGCGCCGCATGGAGCTTGGCCGCGTTGCGCGCCCCGGCCGCGGGCGCGGCGATGGCCAGCAGAGCAAAGTGCCGCGCATGGGCCGCACGCCGCACTTACCCATGAACCCTGACCTCCTCGAGCACGAATTGGACGCGCTCAAGGAGATCGAAGTTCGCGAGGAGACCCTGAGCACCTGTCGCAAGGCCTTCCAGCTCTTGGTGGAGGCCGTCATCGTGGTACGCGGTGTGCGACTCCAGCTGGACCAGCTGCGCTCCCGAAATGCCTTCTTGCGCGCCCCGGCCAGCGCCGGGAGCAGTGGCACCGGCAATGCGCCCGTGGTGGATGCCCGGACGCGGCGCAGGCAGCTCCACGCCGAACTCACCATGCGCATCCGGTACCTGCACGAACAACAAGACGAGCTCGCCGCAGAGACGGTCCGGCTGCGCGAGGCAACGCTGCGCACGGTACGCGCCATCCAGCGTTGGCGCCTCTTTGTGCGCGAGGAGGAGAAGCGCCTTCAGCTCGACCCAAGTTTTCCGGTTTTCGACTGGTCCGGCGAGAATTATTTGCTCAAGATGCAAAGCGATGTCGCCTTTCTCGAGGGTGCCTCGAACCCGGCCGGGGCGCCCAAGCTCCAGCACCAAGGCTCCTCCATGGCATTATTGCAAGACGTGCCTGGACAGTCTGCGTCAACGCCCTCGATCAGCTTTGAGACGCCGCCGCACGTGCTCGTGGCCAAGTGGGTGGGCTTTCCCACGGCCGCCAACCCGCTGCTGCTCCCACCCGAGGACCACGATCCGGTGGAGGCGCTGCGCGCTTGGACTGCGCTAGAGGATGAGCGGCACGCTGCGCAACGTCAGGCAAACCTGCGCAAGCAAATCTACCTGGGCCTGCGTGCTGGCAAGAGCGCGTACAGCATCCTGTGCGGCGACACGGCGGCGTCCGATGTCGACAAGCAAAGCAACACGTGCGAGGTGTACCGAGGCCGCCTCATGCACGGGCTGACGCTGACAATCCGGCGGCCGGCGCCGGAGAGCGCGCAAGACAGCAGCGAGCCGCCCGTGGCGAGGCCTCAGTCGGCGCGGCGCTTCGAGGACGAGCATCGGCCCTCTTTCGCCCGCCTTGGCCGGGAACCGGTCTCGCCGCGGCTCGACATCGACGATGACGAGGGCGCGGATGATGGCGAGGACGCGCCCGCGCTAGGCCCTGCGCCGGGCACCAATCCACCCAGCCACGAACGCCCACTGAGCCGTAGAACTGTCTCGCTGGCGCAGCAGGCGCAGCAGCAGGCGCAGCAGCAGCAGCAGCAGCAGCAGCAGCAGCAGCAGCAGCAGGCTCAAGATTTCCCTGAAACGCGTGGGCGCGCATTTGACCTGTCCTTCTCGCCGGACCATCCGCTGGTGGCCGGCGTCAGTGACCGTGTTCTCCGAACTGCGTTATCAACCACCAACGCGGAGGTGCGCGGCGAGGCCGCCAAGATCGCGACCTGGAAGACGGAAAAGGGCCTGGAGCTGCAGCGCAAGGCGCAGGCGTACGACCCCCTGGCGAATCTGTTGGCGCGCGGCGGCCGGGACCAGGCGCTCGACACCTACTTGGCTCGCGGCGACGGCAGGTGCCCGGACGGCGACACGCTGCGACGCCACGCCGAGACGGCCTACGTCTCGCCGCGCGGCGATGACGAGCAAGAGGCGCCGAGATCGACGGCCACACGGACGCTGCAGGTCGAGGATGCCGTGGCCGTGGAGGAGCTCAAAGTGTTGAGCGGGCCCACCCTGCAGCTGCGCGCCAAGGCGAGCACGCGCACGGCGCAAACGCGCGCCGTCGTGCAGGCGCGTGCAGCGCGAGCGCGCGTGGAGCGCGAGGTGCAGCGGCTCGCGGCGCGTGAGAACGAGCTCAACCGCGACGATGCGCAGCGACTCCGTGACCTGCGCCTGCAGCTGGACCTGCTACGGCGCGGCTTCGCTGGGGGCGAGGCGCGCCACGAGTTGCTGGAGGAGGACGCGGAGACCTTGGCGCGCCGCGCAGCTCGCGAGCAGGAGGAGCACGCCGCCGCCACGCGCATGCAGGCTGCCGCGCGCATGCGCAGGAATCGGCGCGCGTACCTGGACCACCTGGAAACCGAGGAGTACCTGCGCAAGCTTTCGGAGGAGGAGAAGCTGGCCAAGAGTGTAGAGGAGCTTGCCGCCATGTCGATCCAGGTCCGCTTCCGCGGCTTCGTGGCATCGAAGGCGCGCCAGCTGCGCGAGGCGACCAAACTCATGGCCGCCGAGGCCCACCGCAAAGCGCAGGAGCTTGCTGCCGAGGAGGCGCGCAAGCGCCTGGAGATGGAGGAGCTCAAGGAGCGCGGGCGTCGCCGCAGAGAGCATGCGGAGCGTGAGGCCTCCGTCAAGCAGCGGGCGCTCGAGGCTGCGGAGCGCGCGCAGGCCGCCCGCACGCTCTCGCGCAGTATTCGCCTGCACGCGGACCGCAAGCGCGAGCGTCGCCTTGCCGCGCGCAAGCTGCAGGAGACCAAGGAAGACAAGGCGGCCATTTTGGTCCAGGCGCACGCGCGTCGTCTCCTGGTTCGCGTGCATGCCTCCGCTCTGCACGCTCGCGAGCGCCAGCGACGTCGCGAGGAAAGCACGCGTCGCGAGGCGCGCGAGCGCTATGCTCGACTATACATGGACGAGGCTTGCGGGACTGGCGCTGACAGTGAGTGAGTTGTAAAGAAGATCCTGTAGCTTATGTGACATTCCATTCCATGTTGTGCACATGCACGTGCACGTGCATGCGACGGACTGCTTGTTGGGTTTAGATCGCGTCACCAATGTCATCGCTCGAGTCGCCCAAGACATCAATGGGAGCCGCGGTAGGCGGCGCCCGAAGAACAGGGACGGAGGCGGCCGGGTTGGAGGCGCGATGGCGCAGCGGCTTGGCATCGACAACAGTGGAGATGAGCTCGGCCTCCTTGGCGTGAAAGGCCTCGTCGTCCTCGTCGTCGACAAAGCTGCGCGCCTGGAAGCTGCTGGAGTCAAGGTCGTCCGGGTCCTCCGGGCCGTCGGGGCCGTCGGCGCCAAAGTCCGGGTCAGTGAAGTTCATGGAGTTGGAGGGCGAGCGCATGCGCGCGTAGCGGTAGAGCTGCGAGGGGGAGCCGCGCGCGCGCACAAAGTCGCGCGCAAAGTCCCAGCAGGACTTGACGTCGTCGCCGCCAAAGTGCTGCGTGCCAAAGGGGTCGAGCGGGCCGGACTGCTTGCGCTTGTTGAGGTAGAGCGTGAGCGCGGCGATGCAGAGAATGACCAGGATGACGAGCCAGCCATGGCCACTGACGCCGAGCAGGCCGCGGCTGCAGGTGAAAACGGTCGGGTTGAGGTTCTTGCCGCCCTCGCACGAGTTGCCGCCGACGAGGCGGTAGCCGTTGCTGACGGTGTAGAAGCCGGCGGCCGGGCACTCCGTGGGCGGCGCGAGCGTGGCGTTGGAGACAGCCGGGTCGCGCACGCATGGGCCATGCGCGATGGAGCGGCGGAAGCCAAAGTCGCACTCGTAGTCGCGCGCCGAGCAGGCGCAGTTGCGCACGAAGCGGCGCGCCTCAAAGTCGATGGGCGTGAAGCAGGCGGCGTCGCCCTTGCGGCGCACGTAGGCGACCTCGCGGCCCAGGTGACAGGACGCGGCGGCATCGAAACCCTGTGCGGCCGAGTCGCGCGGGCTCCACAGCTCGTAGTCGCTCGATGGGTTCTGCGGCATGGACGCGCCCGTGCACTCCCGCTCGTGCAATCCGGAAAAGTCGAGCGTGATGAGGACGCCGGCGTCGTCGCGGTCCGGGGCCGACCCAAAGATGTGGAAGACGCGGCCCACGGCCGTGGGCTCCACGATGATGTTCTCCACGTCGATGGGCTCCTTGGAGAACTGGATCTCCGTCCACTCGCGGCCGTGCGTCCATGAGTACACGAGCGAGGTGGTGGCCTCATCGTCGCGCGCCATGAGAATGAGGCCGCCGTGCGCGCCGATCTCGTAAATGTGCGAGCCGCGGCGCACCTCGGCCCACGTGAGGCCGCCGTCGGCCGACAGGTAGGTGGAGACCTCGCCGGCGCGCATCGACAGATGCGAGCCGACGTTGCCGACGCCGAGGATGAGGCCGACGGCGGACGGCGAGCTGTACACCGGCGCAAAGTGCGTCGAGTGGCCGTGCAGGTGCAGACCACAGTCAGCGGCGGCGCAGCGGATGGGCCGTCCATAGACGTCGGTGGCGGGCGGGCGCAACAGACTCCACTCGCCGCCGCGGTCCATGGACACCACGGTGCGCAGCTCGGCCGCCGGCTGGCGCAGCTTGGAGGCTGCCGCGCGCGCCGCGGCTGGGTCCTCGTCGAGGTCCCCGCGCATGGCCGCGTAGCTCTCGAGCTCCTGCACATTGTGCACGAAGTTGGCCACGTAGACGCCCTCAAGGCTGAGCACGCGCTCAAAGTCGCACTTGCCGTTGGAGGCGCGCACGTTGTCGCGCAGCGAGAACGAGTAGTTGGCCCCGGTGCTGTCGCTCACGTAGACGTGGCCGTACTTGGAGTGGTCGCCGCCGACGTGGTCGACGTGCAGGAAGACGACGCCGGAGCTCGAGTCCAGCACCGTGAAGCTGTGCTGCGTGATCTGGAAGGGCATGCGCGACGGGTGGAAGGTCTCGCCGCGGTCCGTGCTGAGCTGCAGGCGGACCTCTGAGCTGCCGCGCGTGGCCATTTGTGCCACGAAGACAAAGTGCTTGGTAAAGATGAACTTGTTGCCACCGTCCACGAGCGTGCGCTCCGACTTGAATAGGTCCTCGCTCTCTACCAGGCTCACCTCGGCGTCCCAGACCCCGAAGCGCTGGTCGCCGCGGTGCTCCAGCGGCAGCGCCGTGCACAGGATGGTTCGTGTGTCGCGGCGCGGCCCGGCGTCCGCGCCGCGCAGGTGCCAGCCGGCCTCGTCGGCACTGCGCGGCGCCTCGCCCGAGGTCCACGACGTCACGCTGCCCTGCTCGCTCGCCAGCAGCCGCTCGTGCCACTCCGCCTGCACCACATACTTGCGCAGCAGCTGGAAGCTCGACCCGTGGTTCGTTGTGACGTAGAGCGCCTTGTAGCACGCCGCGTTGCCGCTGGCGTCCTTGCCATCGTCTGCCTGGTTTGGGCTGCTCGGAGTGCCGCTGCCCGGGTACATCTTGCACTTGGCCGAGTACGCCGTCACCATCATGAGCGCCTCCATGCGCGGGTGCAGGCTGAAGTCCGCCACGGGCGCTGGTGTGCGGAACGCCTTAAAGTTCGCACCCGAGTTCGACGAGTAGTACTGCACCACGCCCTCCGACAAGAGCACGACGATCTCGGGCCGGCTTGGGTGCTGCACGAGCCGCCGGATGCGCAAGTCCTCGGCGGCCACCGGCTGCTCGGCGCTGGCGCGTGACAGCTCCGGGCCCAGATCCTGGAAGCTCAGTCCGCCGTCTGCGCTGCGATGCACCTGCATGCTGCTCGTCAGCACCAGCACCGCATTCTTGTCTTCCCCGAGCCACCGCATATCGTCCACCTCGCCGCCCAGCTCGTACGTGTACTGCACAATGCGGCCAGGGTCGCCGACTTCGCCCTTGCTGCTGGTGCTGCTGGTGGTCCCCTGGCTCAACAGCTGCGCATCCGCTGCGGCGAAGAGCTGCACCATCACCAGCAGCGCCAGCGTCGCCACGACGCACGCCGCGACGGGCTGCATAGTGTCGCGGCCGAGCGAGCGCGCTCCTTCCCAGGCCGGCCGGCCGGCCGAGCCCAGCCCGAGTCCGCCTAGCCTAGCCTAGCCTAGCCCAGCCCAGCCCAGGCGACCTGCGCAGGGGGCAGGAGGACGTGGACCAGCGTGCTACGGCGCGTCTGCCGTCTCGCGCGCGCGCGAGCGAGCGAGCGGTCGGTCTGCCGCCGCCGCCGCCGTCGCCGCTGCACGGCCGCCGCGCGGGCGCTCCTCTCTAACAGTCGTCGTTGAGCACGCACGCACGCAGGTCAACGCAGATCCGAGCGTGCCGCGCCCTTCGAAGCGATCCACGCTGCGGACCGGCAGCCGCGGCCACCGCGCCGGGCCAGGTGAGCGGGGCGCGCCGCGCGGCCTGCCGCCCGCCTGCCTCCGTCGCCCGAGCCCCCGCGGCGCGCTTTTGAATTTGCTTTCGCATCCGCATCCATGCTCAAAATGCGCTCGGGCCCTTCACGTGCACCGTGCCCCCCCCGCCGGGCGCCCCAAGCCGGCGCGAAGGACTAAGGTGGGGGTGCGGGCGGCGGACGGGGTCCCCAGCCGGCCGGCTCGGTCGCGGCGGCGTTTGAAACACGGGCGGCGTCCGGAAGGGCGTATAAAACGGCGAGGCCCCCGCGCCAGTGGCGCTGCGGCAGAACTCGGAGCTGCGCGCGGGAGCGGCGCGCGCGCGCGAGCGGGCGAGCGGGGCGGGCGCGCGCGCGGCGGGCGGCGGCGCGGCGCATGGGCGCTGCGAGGAGGCCGGGGGCGCTGCAGCAGGCGCCTTCCGCTGTGGGCGGCGCGACGCGGCAGGGGCGGCAGGGGCGCGAGGAGGCGCGGGAGCGCAACCACCAGCAGCTGCAGGAGCAGGAGCAGGAGCACCGCCTCGAGCAGCGCGGGCAGGCAGGCATGGCGAAGCGGAGGCTGGGCGAGCAGGGCGAGGGCAGCGCCGAGAGGAAGAAAAAGGCGAAGAAGTTGAATGGCAAGCACAAGGCGCAGCCGGCGGTGCAGGAGCAGAAGAAGCAGAAGAAGGCGCCCGTAGCGGCGGACCCGGACGCGAACTGGCGCGCGCTCCTGCAAAAGGGCGCCGTGAACGACATGTCCGTGGCCGGGAAGCGGCGACGGCAGCAGCGCGAGGAGGAGGAGGCAGTACTGGGGCGCAAGGGCGTCCACATTGACTGGGCGCGGCGTGACGCCAAGACCAAGGAGACCAAGCTGGTGGCGCTGGACTGCGAGATGGTGGGCGTCGGGCCGCGCAAGGAGAGCTTCTTGGCGCGCGTGTGCATTGTGAACGAGCGCGGCGAGGTGCTGTTTGACAAACACTGCAAACCGCTCGAGAAGGTGACGGACTACCGCACGGAATGGAGTGGCATCCGGCCCGCGGACCTGGTGAACGCGCCCGGGTTCTGGGACGTGCAGACGCAGGTGGCGGACATTGTGCGCGGCAAGATGATGGTGGGGCACCAGCTATCGAGTGACCTCGAGGTGCTCATGATTAAGCACCCGCGGTCGCTGCTGCGCGACACGGCGCGGTATGCGCCGCTGCGGCGCAAAAACGAGCAGACGGGCCGGCGCTACGCCTCCAAGCTGCGCGACCTCTGCCTGGAGCATCTTGGCAAGCGGATTCAGGACGGTGAGCACGACCCTTATGTTGACGCGCGCGCTGCCTTGGAGCTGTACAAGCTGCACGCCGTCGAGTGGGAGCGCGGCGTGCTCACGAATCGCGCGAAGCGCCGCGCCTTGCGCACGGAGATGCGGGGCGGCATTGAAAACGGTGCCGGCAGCAGCTCTTCTGATGCCGCTGCTGTGCCGGCGACGGTGACGGTGGCAGAGGCAGCGGCGGACAAGGAAGACGAGGCGGAAGACAAGGCGGAAGACAAGGCGGCGCTCGTGTCGGCGCGCGCGGGCCCGGCGGATGTCTTCTCCCGCCCGCGCAAGCACAAGCACAAGCGCTGATCTTGACGGCGAGTCCTGAGAGAAGCGTGCTGTGTACTTGCGGGCCAGTCTTGCGCGCCTTGCCTGCTGCTGTTTGTATAGCCATAGCTTTCCCCTCTGCTAAATAATGATCAAGATGGGCTCGGCGGATGCTGAGACGCAATTTACGACACCAAGACGTGTGCCAGGAGCTCCGATTGTGTATCGCGCCCGTCAGAGAGGTTGCCGCACGTTGACGATGCGTAAGCCACGTCACAGTACGTACGCGCCTTGCCTGCTGCCTCTTTGTATACATACCAGCCATAGCTTTCCCACCCTCTTCTCAATGAGCTCGGCAGTTTATGGCACCAAGACGTGTGTCAGGAGCTCCGATTGTATCGCGCCCGTCAGAGAGGTTGCTGCACGACGACGATGAAAGGAGGAGACGATAAGCCACGACACGGTACGTACCTGGTACCAAGACCAGCCATCGTGCCCAGCCTTGATCGCCCATGGAGGGAAAAAGAGAAACAAAGAAAAGGAAAAGAAGGACCTGACGTTGCAGATGCTGAAGTGGTGTTCACCGCACGGGCCAGGAACACCGACAGCGCGCCCGTCAAAGGGCTCAGAGGTGCTGCTCGACCATGGAGGAGAAAAAGTAGTAAAAGGTCATGATGAGGCCAATGGCGTAAATGCCCGCGGCGACCGAAAACGAGGTCGCACAGAGCACAACGCCACCCCAGATGGAGACCGTGGCGCCGAGGTACTGCGGGTGCGGCACGACGCTAAAGGGGAAGCCGTAGACCCACGGCACGGTCTGGCCGAGACGGCAGCCGTAATACACACCGGCTTCGCCGATGCTCTGGTACACGCCGCCGTTGAAGAGCTGGCCAAGGAAGAAGAGCTCGCCGGCCAGCAGGAGCTGCGCGTTGCTGCGTGCCGCCATAAAGGCGACCGCGTCCTGCGGCAGCGCCATGAGGTTGTCCTTGTTGAGCCAGTAGTCAGCGCCAAAGTACCAGACGGCCAAGGCACACGCCTGGAAGGCCTTGATGGCGTGCGCCATCATGGCAAAGACCTGGAAGGGCTCACCGAGCGGCTTGGCCAGCCGGTAAAAGACGGACGCATTCGTCCACACGATGAGGTAGAAGAGGTGCGGCGTGGCAAGCGCGGCCACGACCGCCCAGAAGCGCGGATCGTCCAGGAAGCCGCGCTCCTTGGCGGCCTGCTCGAGCCGCAGGTCGCGCACCAGGCCCTGCGCCAGCTCCTGCGGCGTCTCCTCGCCCAGGGCCACCAGCATTGCCCACGGCGCCGCCAGCACCGCCAGCAGGCCGGCCTGCGTCACGCGGTCCGTGTACGGGCCCGCGGCAGCATCGTCGCTCTTGACGGCCGCCTGCGCCGCCGCCGGTTGCGCCGCGACGCCGCCCTCCTGCTGCTTCTTGCGCTGCTTCACCGCCATCCTACTTGCCCTGCCTCGCGCGCGCGCTTGCCCGCCCGCCCGCCTGCCTGCCTGCCTGCCTGCCTGCGCGCGACCGAGCTTTGCACGAAGGCATTGCCAAGCGAAGCGATCTCACTCACACGTCATCGCAAGGTGCGGCGCGGCGGCACTGGAGGCACGAGCAGAGCGAGAGCATCGACGTGCTGCTGTGCTGCTGTGCTGCTCGACTCAGCTCGAGCTGGCCGCCCGGTTCGAGGTCGAGAGATGTGCTCGGCCAAGCGAAGCTGTGATGATGGCAGCTGTCAGACGTGAGCACTGACTCTGAGTGCTTGCTTGCCAGAGCTCGCCTAGAGCTCGCCTTGCAGTGGCCATGGCTCTGGGGCTGACATTTGAGGGCGTTGAGCGCGCTTGAGCGTAACTGGGCCAGTGCGCGCTTGCCTTCCTGGCTGCTTCGTGAGACTTGACGTAAGTTAGCTAGCTCTCGCGACGTTTGCTTCCACCCAAGCTTCATTCTGGACGGAGGGACGGTCCAAGCCTCGCATCACCAAGGCCGCGAGGAAGGAAGCGCCCGCCACCACCGGCACGACCTCGGACTCGGACTCGGAGCCGAGTCAGCCGACGCATCGTTGCATCTGCCATCCGCGTGCTGCGGAGTCAAGAGGACGCTGCTAATAAATCCCTCGAGGTCCCGCCGTGATTCCATCTGCCAGCCGCCGCCGCCACCGGTCGTCCCCTGCCAATTGGAGCTCTCACCATCATCCATCATCCATCCACCACCCAACCGCCGCCCGCCTCGCCCGCCTCTGGCTGGCAGCCTGGCACAGTGGCACTGATCAGGTGGCTGGCCAGGATGCCGGTGATGGCGTTCGCAGTGCAGCTCAACATGAAAACGCAGCGCGCCGCGGCCGCGCGGCCTATCCTCGCATAGTCCGGCGGCCGAGCGGCCGCATCCGGCGGCGTCCGGCGCGTCTCGAAGCCGTTCACGCGCCGCGGCGAGTGCTGCTGCGCTGCGGCAGTGCGGCGGCGACCTCTGCACTGACCAGGCCCGCCCGCGCGCAGCCTGGTCGCGCCTGGCCGCGGTGCTGGCCGGCGGCGGCGCTTCCCGGGTCGCGGCGGGTCTTCGCTTCGAAGCTCTGTTTTCCTTCTGTTTTCCTGCGCTGCCGAGCCTGAGGAGCCGAGACTCGGAGGCCGCCGAGTCCGCGCGAGTCCGCGCCGGCTGTCCGTGTCCGGCTCAGGCTGAGTTCTGCACTCTGCAGCGCGCTGGCCAGTGCCGCGGCTGGTGATGGCAGTTGGTCGCGGAGAACATTGGAGCAGACGCCACCGTGACTGGCAGACAGCAGACTCGGACCTGCAGGCCTCACTGACAAGTTCTTCGAACGAGGAGCCGCGGAGGCGCAACGAGCGGTTGGCGGCCGCCGCGGGCAGGCGGCGCGGAGTCCGCGGAGCAACAGCCTGCAAGGCAGCGCGGCCAGTGGCGGCCGGCTAGCGCGGCCGGGCGGCAAGTGGTTTGAAAATTTGAACGGAAGCTGCCTGGCGCGGAACTGAGGTTGCGCGCCTGCCTGCCTGCCTGAGGCAGCCTGTCTGCCTGCGTCTTGGCCGCGTTCCCGGCGTGGAGTCGAGCTCAGCTGGCAGCGCCCTGACTGTCTGTCTTCAGCCAGTGCCGACCGGCTGTCGCGTCGCAGCGCGACGCGGGCTGTCTTGGTGCTGTGCCGCGCCGCTTTCGAAATTGCATCGCCGACCAGACGGCCAGCCACAGCAGCGCGGCGGGGCTCGGGCTCGGGCGCCGAGGGCTGGCGCGCGTGCCGGCGCTGCAGCGCGGCGCGCAGCCGAGAGACAGAGCTAGCTTCCTTGCGGCGCGAGCCGCTCGGGCTCGCTTCGCGGCGTCGGCGGCGGCGTCAGCTCAGCCTTGCGGCGGTGCTTTCCGCCTGGCCAGGATCCATCCACCCAACCAACTCCGCGCGACGCGACGCAGCGCGGCGGGGCGCGGCGCGGCGCGGCGCGGCTGCGCGGCGGACCTCGAGCGGGAGGCGCGCGGCGAGCGAGGCGCCTGCGTAGGAGCCCAAGCTAGCGAGCGGGCGGGCGACGCAAGGGCGGGCGGGCGGGCGAGCAGTCGCCGAGGCGCTGCGGCGCGGAGGAAGAGCAAGCAGCACAGCTCTAGCTAGGCCTAGTAGCTAGCTGGCTCGGCCTCGTGCGCTGATCTCGTTGCCGCCGAAGCGCGCGCGAGGCAGCAGCGCAAGCCCGGTCGCTCTCGCTGCGCTGCGCTGCGCTGCGCTGCGCGGGCGCGGCGGCGGCGGTAGCGGCGGCGGTAGCGGCGGCGGCGGCGCGCGCGCGCGCCAAGCAGACAGGCCGGGGCAGGCCGAGGCAGGCCAGGCCCGGCGGGCCGAGCGTAGCTAGGCGCTGCAGAGTTGCCGGAAAAGTTCTTCGCGGAGGACGTGCAGCCAGACGGGATCATGGACGCGCAGCGCACAGAGCCCATCCCGGTGTCGAAGCTCAAGGCGGCCAAGACGAGCGCGGAGGATCTGGCGACGGCGCTCATCCCGGAGACGCTGGATAAGTGCACAGCGCCCGAGCCGGACGTGGAGGATGGCCTGACGCAGGACGAGAAGTTCCTGGCCATCAGCAGGCTGGAGGTGTCCGGGCGCACACGATCGTCGGAGGGCGCGCAGTCGCGCAAGCTGGCGAGCAAGGCAGGCGAGCACATCATGAAGCTGCGCTATGGCTGGGTGTGCCAGAGCGGCTTCTACCCGGAGGACCTGAGCAAGAAGAACCAGGATAATTTGCTGGTTGCACCAGACCTCGGGCCGGACCACCCCGAGCTGAGCCTGTTCGGTGTCTTCGACGGCCACGGGCGCTACGGCACGGAGTGCAGCACCTTCGCCGTGGACAAATTCTGCAAGTACATGGTGGGCCACCCGCAGCTGCGCGACGGGCCCGAGACAGCCTTCGAGGAGTCCCTGGTCAAGGTGAACAAGGAGATGCACAAGCAGAAGCGCAAGCGCAAGGGCCCCACGTACTTTGACGACACACTCGCCGGTACCACGTGCATCTCGGTGCTCTTCGTGGGCGACGAGCTCGTCGTGGCAAATGTGGGCGACTCGCGCGCTGTCCTGGCCACCGACATGGGTGGCGGCCGCATCGTGGCGCAGCCGCTGAGCGCGGACCAGACGCCGTATCGCGCGGATGAGCGCGAGCGCTGCAAGTCAGCAGGCGCCGTGGTCATGACCATGGACCAGCTGGAGGGCTTCAAGCCGTACGACCCAAACGCGCAGGATTGGGGCGAGGAGGAGGATGACGGCGGGGACCCGCCGCGGCTTTGGCTGCCCAACAAGGGCTGCCCGGGCGTGGCCTTCACGCGCAGCCTGGGCGACGAGATGGCCGAGTCCATCGGCTGCGTGCCCAACCCAGAGGTGCTGCGCCGCCGCGTGCTGCCGCGCGACCGCTTCGTGGTCATCGCGAGCGATGGCGTCTTTGAGTTCCTCTCTTCGCAGACCGTTGTGGACATGGTCACCAAGTTCACCGACCCGTACGAGGCGGCGCGTGCGCTCGTCACCGAGTCGTACAAGCTCTGGCTGCACTACGAGGTGCGCACCGACGACATCACCGCCATCGTCATCTTCACGGACCACGAGGGCGGCAGCGCGGTCGGGTCGGCGCGCGCCGACGAGGTCGATGCCGGCGCCGTTCTCTCCGGCACGCCGTCACCGCGCTTGGACGACCTGCGCATGACGGGCTCCTTCCGCAACTACGATGCGCTGCTCGCCATGGAGAAGCAGAACCGTCCCGTACGCCGCGAGATGTCGCGCGTCAAGCGCGCGCTCATCGAGGCTTCGGCCGTCATCGAGGAGGAGGACGAGGCCGCCGAGGACGAGGAGGGCGCCGACGCCGGCGCCGGCGCGCCCGCGCGCAA
This sequence comes from Thraustochytrium sp. TN22, assembly GCA_013306675.1. NCBI lineage: Eukaryota > Bigyra > Thraustochytrida > Thraustochytriidae > Thraustochytrium > Thraustochytrium sp. TN22. Next base: position 166,286 of record JABLUY010000027.1, on the reverse strand, counting down.
GTCTGCCGAGGAGCTCGATGCCATCAAGTCCGCCATCGCCACCAACTTTCTCTTCCAGCACCTCAACCCGATGCAGCTCGAGGAGGTGCTGGCCGCCTTTGAGCATAAGGACGTCAAGGCTGGCGAGACCATCATCGAGCAGGGCGAGCACGGCGACAACTTTTACGTCGTCGGCTCCGGCGACTACGACTGCTTTCTGCGCCAGGACGGCAGCGACGAGGTCCACAAGGTCCACACCTACGTGGCGCGCGATGGCAACGTCGGCAACCCTTCCTTTGGCGAGCTCGCGCTCATGTATTCCAAGCCGCGCGCCGCCTCGGTCGTCGCCAAGACTGACGGCCATCTCTGGGCGCTTGGCCGCAAGACCTTTCGGCGCGTGCTCATCAAGCGCCCCAACAAGGAGCTCATCACTGTGCTGCGCAGCGTCAAGATTCTCGAGTCCCTCGGCAAGGGCCAGCTCCAGCGCCTCGCGGACCAGGTCTCCGAGGTCACCTACCACGACGGCGACACCATCATCCGCCAGGGCGACGTGGGCGACACCATGTACATCGTGCGCGACGGCGAGGTGCGCTGCCTCATTGGCGCCCCCGAGGACGACGCCGACTTCGACCCGGCCGTTGGCAAAGAGGTCATGCGCCTGCGCGCCGGCGGCTACTTTGGCGAGCGCGCGCTCCTCAACGCCGAGCCGCGCGCCGCCAGCGTCCTGGCGGTCGGCAAGACCACCTGCTTCTACATCAGCAAGCGCTCCTTCGAGCAGGTCCTTGGGCCGCTCTCCACCATCATTGCGCGCCACGGCCGCAAGCGAGAGCTCGAGAGCCTCGCCGCCTCCGAGATGCCGTCGCGCTGCGCCGCCCTCGGCATCGACTTCGCCACGCCGCTCGAGGACGTCACGCCCAAGGCGCTCGTGCACACCAGTGAGACCACCGTCTACCGCATCGTGCACCTCAATGGCGCCGCTCCGCCCTGCACGCTCAAATCCTTCTTGCGCGCGCCCATCGAGGCCGCCAAGGTCGAGAGCATGCCGCTCCGCGACCGCGCGCTCCTGCCTATCGCCTCGGTGCCCGAGCTTCCGGCGCTCGTCGCCGAGATCTCCCGCGCCAACAGCAAGAGCGCCCTGCTGCGCACGCCCAGCAACTCCTCCGCCAAGGCCGCTGCTGCGCTTGGCGTCGCGCACCACGAGGCCGCCAAGGCCGAGGCGAACGCGGTGTCCGCGTATGCGCCCGTCTACCCGGTGCTCAAGACCTTCGTCGGCCGCGACGCCCTCCACGTCGCGCTGGCCGGCGTCATTTGCGGCCCGCTCCATGACTTCATGTCCGAGCCGCTCAGCGAGGACGTTGTGCGTTTCGTGGCCGCCAACATCGTCATCATCCTGGAGCGCCTGCACGAGCACAGCATCCTCGCGCGCTCCGTCAACCCGCAGACGCTCATGCTTAACGAGGACGGCTACGTCAGCCTCGCCGACCTTGGCTGCGGAAAGTACCTCGAGGACACCACCATCCGCACCTTCACCATGTGCGGCGACCCGGGCTACGTCGCGCCCGAGCAGGTCCTCAACGCCGGCCACGGTCTCGAGGTTGACTTTTGGGCGCTTGGCATCCTCACCTACGAGATGCTCACCGCCTCTCTGCCCTTCAACGAGTCCGACCTCTTCTCGCAGATCACCTCTTTTGACCCCGACTCGCTCCAGCTGCCCAAGTCCCTCTCGCAGGCCACGCGCGATTTCGTGCACGACCTGCTCCAGCCGCAGCCGGCCAAACGTCTTGCCAACCTCGACGACACGCGCCGCCACCCCTTCTTCTCCGGCGTCGACTTTGACGCCATCCGCGCGGGCACAACGCCCTCGCCTCTGCGCGACGCCGCACAGGCTGCTCTGCACGACATTCTCGCAACGCCCACCCCGCGCGGCGAGACCATCGACTCGGGCTCCGCCGAGGCTGCCCCTGGCGTCTGGTTCGAGAACTTTTGAGAGAAGGACGAGGAGGACGAGGACGAGGAGGATGGCGGCCAGCGAAGGACGAGGTTGAGGAGGATGGCCGCCGCTGGCCGCCAACAATGATCTGAAGCGAAGCGAAGCGATTCGCACAAGCACAAGTCGTCAAGGAAATGCGACCTCTGCGAGTACTCTGTATCCTAGCCCATGCGACCCCACACGAATGCAAGTAAGATTCCGATGTGCCATGCATTTGCTTGACATGTGAGAGAGAAAGAGAGAGAGGGAAGTTTCGCAGCGCCAGCCCGGGCCTGGCTCGAGCGCGGCCCGAGCGCGGCCCAGCGCGCGAGCGAAATCGAGGAGGACGAGAACGAGGAGGATGGCGGCCCGCGAAGGACGAGGAGGACAAGGACGAGGAGGATGGCCGCCGCAGGCCGCCAACAATGATCTGAAGCGAAGCGAAGCGATTCGCACAAGCTCAAGCCATCAAGGAATTGCGACCTCTGCGAGTACTCTGTATCATGCAACCACACACGAATGCAAGTAAGATTCCGATGTGCCTTGCAGTTGCTTGACATGAGAGAGAGGGAAGTTTCGCAGCGCCAGCCCGGGCCTGGCCCGAGCGCGGCCCACTGCGCGAGCGAACTCTCCCCACGTACGCGCCAAGCCACGTAGGGGCAGGCCACGCCAGAGCGCTTCTAAAAAGTGGGAAGAAATTGTAAGCGCAAAGCCCGTCGACCGAGTCCGTCACGTGCACCTTCCTGGCACGCGGCCCGGGCCGCCCAGGCGCGCCCAGGCACGCCCCGCCACGGGCGAGCTCACGGCCTCGCCTCGCCTCGAAAACAAGTGCAGAAAAATCCAGCCAGCCAGCCAGCAGCGCAACCGCCAGCGAGCCCCTTGGGCGACGCGGCCGTCGCTCGCTCGCTCGCTCGTTCCAGCGCAGCGCATCCAAAGCAGCGCAGACCACGCACGCAGCCGGCGTCTGACCCCGGGCCGCCCCGCGCGCCGCCCGGCCGCTGCGCCGCGCTGCCACTGCAGCCTGAGTCCGGGTCGTTCTGCTTGCGGTGGCGCCGTTCGCCCAGGCCACCTCCGCGGCGGACGGCGCCCACACGGCGCACCGGCCCCCTCGGCGAAACCAGGCCCGGGGCGTTCTGTCGCGGTTCCCCCCCTGCCGCCCTCTGGCGGCGCAGGGGGCAGGGGCGCCCCCACCCGGAGAAACAAACTTGGGTTCAAACGCGGCGCGCCCCGCGGCGGCACAACGCGCGCGCGGCAAACACGAAACCCAGGCAGCGAGAGCGACAGCCCAGCAAAGCAAGAGGCCGCGCGCGGCGAGGCGCGGCGAGGCGCGGCGAGGCGCGGCGCGGCGCGGCGAGGCGGGGCCAGGCGAGGCGAGGCGAGGCGAGGCGAGGCGAGGCAGGCGCAGGAGGCGCGCGCGCGCGGCGCCGGAGCGCGGCAGGAGCGCGGCATGGCGCGGCGCCAGGGCCAAAAGGCGCGCGGCGGGGCCGCGGCGCAGGCGGAGGCGGAGCTGGGACGCGTGGAGGTCGTGGCGCAGCCGGAGACGGTGTTCTGTAACGCGGAGGGGCCGAAGCAGACGTACCTGCTGGTGGTGGGCTTCGTGCTGCGCGTCAAGGATGCGGCGACGCTGGAGGAGCTGGGCGACGTGGAGCTCACGTTCGGGCTAAAGCTCAAGGGCGGCGAGTCGCCCTTGGGGCGCAACATGGGGAAGTTTCTGGATCTACGCGAGAGACGGTCCACCAGCACGCTCTCGCGCAACAACTTGGTGGGCCGCGCGTTCTTCCGCGTCCAGGGCGTCTGCTCCAAGCACGTCAAGCACGGCAGCTTTGCGCTCACCATCACCACGAACCACCCGGGCATCCGGGGCGCGACCGCCAAGCCGGTGCTCGTGCTGACCAAGCGCCGCATGCTGCGCGCTGTGCACCGCAACGTCGAGCGCGCGCGCCGCGCAGAGGTGCATGAGCGCATTGAGGCCTTCCTTTCGCTGCACGCGGCCCGCCTGCGCTCGAAAGAGTGCGCGGAAGCCTACGAGACGAGTTTGCTCGACTTTCTGCGCATCCAGCCCGACGAGAACCCTTGCTTTGGCTATCCAGACCTTGACCAGAAGCCGCTCGACAGCCTCCCGACGCTGGCCAAGCCTTCGTGGTACACGGAGAGCCCGAAGCCGCTGCCCAGCAACGCGTCACGCATGCGGCCGCACCAGCAGGCCCTGCCGCCCCCGGCTGAGGAGCCTTCGGCAAAGAAGGCCGAGCCCAAGAGGCTCAAGCCCACGGCCTACCGCGAGATGGTCGCCTCAAAGGGTCAGTCGGCGTCGGCGACCGACGCTCTCTGCAGCAGTGACGTCCCAAAGCCCGCCCCATTCACTCGAACACCGACGACGTGTGGCACGACCGCCTTGGCCCCATTCCAGAAGCGCGTCGCATCGCGCCATGCCGAGGAGCGGCTCAAGCGCATTCGCCAGGTGGAGGAGGAGGTGTGGGACGACGCGGACGATTTTGAGGTCGTCGTCAAGAAGGAAAAGGGCAAGGCCAAGCGTGCACGGCTGGAGGAACACGCAAGCCCAGATGCGCACGCGAGGCCAGAGCCGTACAAGAGCCCAATGCGGCGCGCGAGTCCGGTCTTGCACGAGAGCCCGGCGCCGCAAGCGAGCCCGATGCCGCGAAGTGAAGGGCACGAGGCCGCGCTTCCGCCGAGCCCGCCACGCCAATCACGGACTGTGGCTCCGGCAACGCCGCCGCGCACGACGAAGATCATTATTCGCAACAACAGGGTTGTGGAGGAGGCGTGCTCGCCGTGCAGCATGAACGAGCCGGAGGATGACCACGGCGACGGCTCGGATACCGACTCGCGCGGCACGTGCGATGCGGTCGAGGAGGCTACGAGCGTCGGCACAGAGCAGTGTGCGGCCGATCCGATTTTTGTGGACGCCGGACCTCGGATGTTTTCGCGGCTCAACTCGCTCACGAGCTGCTCGAGCGCCAATGCCGTCCGCCCCAGGCGCCTCAACTCGCTCAACAGCTGGCCTGCGGTGTGCGGGCCATTCGCATCGTCGTCCTCCACGTCGGCGTGCGGCTCCGGCTTCGACAGCCAGCTGCTCGAGCCGCTTGCGCTCGAGAAGGAGTGGAACGACTTTGACTTCAGCAACAGCCTTGAGCACGCGGAGTGCGGCATGGAGCTCTTGCCGATGCTGACCGACCTCGCGTCCTCGCAGTCCTGCCCCTAAAGACGCGAGCGAGCGACCGAGCGAGCGCATGAGCGAGCGCATGGGCGAGCGCATGAGCGAGCGCATGAGCTGGTGTGCCCCGTGTACATACATACAAACATACATACGTCGTCAACGAACGCGCGTCATTGGCCTGCGCCAAAGAGATGAACTTCCAAATGATAACAAAAAAAGTCCTGGTTGATTTTGTTTCTTGTACACACATTCACAGTCAGGAGGACGATCAGCAGTCAGGGTCTGGTCGGCGCGCACTCCTCTAGGAAGACACCGGCGCGGGCAGGTCGGCAAAGTCCGCAGGCATGGGCGGCGCCGCCATAAGGGGCGGCTGGTGGTGGTGCTGGCTGTGAGAATGCTCTTGGAGCTGGTGGTGTTGGTGTTGGTGGCTATGGTGTTGCTGCTGTCGCTGCTGCTGGCTATGGCCCCGAGGGACCTGATGATTCTGTGGGTGCGCCTGCTGCCCAACGTATGGGTGGGGGAGGGGCGCAAAGGTCTGCGGTGGCGCGGACTCGTCCAAGGGCAAGTGGAAGTCGGTGGACTCGAAAACGGCCGACTCGACCTTGAAGGTGTCGAAGTTGACAGCGTCCCAGTCCATGCCGGGGCTGTCAGGGCGCTTGCGCTCCTCCGTGGGCCGAGGCAGCAGCGCCGCCGCTGAGAGCGAAGTGTCAGCGGCGGCGGCCTTGGTCTGGTGCTCCGTCTTGACGTTGGCAGCGTTGACGGCACTGAGGGCGTTTGTGACCTCGGGCGGCACGGCGTTGCCATCCTCCTCGAAGGCCTTGATGACGGCCTCCAGGATGGTGGCTTTGTCGCGACTGTCCTTGTCGAGCCCGCACAGGTTGGCGAGCTCTTCGTAGTAGTCGTTTTCCTTGCTGCGCCGCGCCTTCTCGCGCACAGACTTGCGCTGGCGCCGCATGGTGAGCCGTTGCTTCCTGCGCTGCTCGCGCTCCTCGGGCGTGAGCTTGGGCCGCCGCACGCGGGGCTTCTTGGGCGCCTCTCCGGCCTCGCCCGAGGCGGTCGCGACGGCAGGCGTGGGCGTGGGCGTGGGCTCATGCGCAGGCGCAGATGCTGGGGCAGGCGCCGGCATGGGCGCCGCGACCTCGGCCTTGACGGCAGCCGGCGAAGGCGCGCCCTCGGCCTTGACGGTTTGCGACGGCTTCGGGGTTGCGTGCGGGCGGGGCGGCGCAAACGGCGCCGCCGTCGGCAGCTGCTGCGTGCCGTAGAAGGCGTAGTTGGTGTGCCCCGGCGCAGGCTGTGCGTGTGGCGGCGGCGGCGGCGGCGGCAAGTGGCGTGGCAGCTGGGACGACGACGACGGCGGCGGCTGCCCCGCGTGCATTTGCTGCATCGGGGCGTAGTCGTCCTGGTAAAGGGCCTGCGCCTGCGCCTCGCGCGCGGCGGCGGTGACAGCGCCACCCCCATGGGCGCCTAGCATGTCCATGGACGGCGGTGCATAGTACGCCGGGTTGCCAGTGGCACCTTGTCCAGGCGCCGGCGCGTAGCCCTGCTGTGCGTGGCCGTGATGCACGTGCGCCGGCGCCTGCGCGTCCGACATGGCCACGTCGAAGGCCGGGAACAGGTCGCCCATCATGGTGGCGTCCTCGCTGGCCGGCGCCGCGTCGAAGTCGTCCACATTGAAGTACCCCGCCATCGCCGCGGCCCCAAGCCTGCCCTGCCCTGCGCTGCGCTGCGCTGCGCTGCGCTGCTGCGCTGCGCCGCGCTGCGCCGGCCCCCGCTCCGGACGAGCACGCTCGTCCGCGTTCGCGGCCGCGCAGCGCTACGCGACGGCCAGCCGGCCGATCGATCCCTTCCCCGGCCACAGCACAGCCCGACGCAGAGCGCGGCGCGCAGGCAGACGGGCGGGCAGACGAGCGGCGGCAGCACCAGCACCAGCACCGGCACCGGCACCGGCACCGGCAGGCGGCGCGGCGCGGCGCGGCGAGCGGGACTGCGCGACCTCTGCGGCGGGCGCCGGGCCGCCGCCGGCGAGCGCAGCGCGCGCCGTGCCAGACGCGCGCTGCACCCCCCGTGCCACACGCGCCGCGGCGCCGCAAGGTGCCCGGCACGCGCCGCGCGGGGGCAGGCGGCGCGTGTGCGCGGGCGCGCCGTCCAAGAGCGGGAGGAGCGCGGGAGGAGGAGCCTCATCAGCGGATGATCAGCCCTCGTGCTGGACCCTGGCGCCCTGGCGGAGAGGGCGGCCGGCGCCGCGCCTAGCTGCAGGTCCGTGCACAGGCAGGAGAGGCGGGGCGCGGCTGCCTACTGCGGCCATGGCGCTGGCACTGCAGGCGACAATGATCCGGCGGAGGGCCAACTCTTCGAGTGAAGTGAGTCGCTGGTGCAGGCAGGCAGGCAGGCAGTGGACCTGCAAAAGGCACGAGATTTGCTGCTCCAGTGGCCGAAAGCGAAGTGCGAATAGGGTGCGGTCGTACTACTACTACTAAGTTAGTACCACCGTCGTAGGGTAGTTACCGTCAACTTTGTCACGTGGTGCAGTGTGAGCCACAGCCTGTCACTGGCCGCGGGAGGCGGCCGGACCGGTCCGGCGGGCCGGGCTACGCAACGTCGCGTCGCGTCGCGTGCGGCGTCAAACCCGAAAGGACGGGAGGGGCCAGTGACGCCAGACAGGCGGCTAGCGTCTCGGAGACTGGAAACATGGCTTCTACGTTGAAACATTGCTACTGGAAACTGTGGAAAGGTGGTACTGGTCACGGTCACTGCCAGTGGGCGGAAGCGACTCGGAGTGATTGCAAGTTGCTGATCGTGCAGGCCGCAGCGGCGGCGACCGTGGCGACGACGTGACTTGCTTGCTTGCGTGTAAGGCTTGCTCGCTCGCTCGCTTCATAGCCCTGTTGCTTGCGCCAGCGATTGGTCGACGCCAGCGATTAGTCGACGAACTCGTCCTCGGCGGCAGCGGCGGCCAGGGCCTGACGCACGCTCTGGACGGTGGCCTCGTGCTTGCGATAGCCCATGAAGCCCTTGATCTCGGGGATGGCCAGGAGATCCGGGCTCTCGTTGAGGGTTTGAAAGAAGGTGATGAGGAACATGGAGAGGTCCTCGCAGAGGTCCTCGCTGGATTCATCCTCGGGCTCGAGGGTGGGGAACTCGAGGTGGCGGGTGATATCCGCGGAGGGGAGGTTGGGCAGGGCGGCGTTAAAGAAGTCGCGGTACTCGGCCCAGGTGTGCGACATGACAAAGCGCTCCCAGTCGTTCTCGCCCTTGAAGCGGCGCACCCACTGCACGTTGAAGATCGTGCGGCGCTCGTAGGTCTTGGGGTCCATGTGCGTGGACGTGGTGGGGTGCTCGACGATGATTTGCTCGCCGGCCTTACCGATGATGGAAAAGGGGTAGTCCTCCTGCTCGTGAATAGTGTCCTCGTTGAAGCGCGCATTGCGGGCCTGGGCCTCGCGCTCGCGCGCCTCGGCGGCCTCCATCTCGAGGTCCCGCGGCGTGTCGAGCTCGTCGTAGCCGCACTCGGGGCACTCTTCGAGAGGGTCCTCAGGCAGGTTGAAGAGGAACTCGCCGCACTTGGGACACTGGATCTTGTAGTCCTGGTAGGCGTCCTCGCCGCACACGGCGACGAAGCGGTGCAGGTGCTCGTCCTGCGTGGACATTTGCAGAAAGAGGCCCATCTCGTACTCCTCCTGGGTGATGACGCCGGCGCGTGCGAGCTGGGCGAGCTCACGAACGGTCTGGGTCTTCTCCATGTCGGGCTTGCCGTCGTGCCGCAAGATGAGGCCGTGCTGGAAGACTTGCGCGCTGGCGCGCTCCTTGACGTAGGCCTCCATGGCGGCCTGGAAGCGGCTTTCAAACTCGCGCAGGTAGCCATCGTCGGCGAAGCGGACGCGGAAGACCTCGCGCACCATCTCGCGCGGTACGCCAAAGTAGTCGAAGCCCATGTACTTCTTGCCGATGATATAGGCGTTGCCGTCCATGGCCGTCTCGTCGGCCTTGATGGTGGACTTGTCGGTGATTTGGTAGGTCCTGCTAGGTACGCCCTCGCCGCGCCAGTGCTCCAAGACGCGCGCCTCCTCCGGGCCGGGCGGCGGGAAGATGCGCACCTGGTAGCCGATCATGGTCAGGCGGCACGGGTCCCAGTGGTTGTCGTCGGTCTGGGCGGTCGGGTCGGAGCTCGGGTTGCGGGTGCGCGAGGCCATACAAAGCAGGCGGGAGACGGCGGAAGCCTTTCGGGGCGGCGTGAGGCAAATGTCCACGCCGTCGGGCACCACCATGGGCGGGTCGCTCTCGTCCTCCGGGGGCGGCTGGAAGTCACGCGCCACAGACTTGCGGAAGCCGCGGCGCACCGAGGCGCGGCTCGCGAGCGAGCCGCGGCGCGAGTCCATGGAAAGGCGGGCGGACAGGCGGGCGGCGCGGCTGCCGCCACCGCCGCCGCCACCGCGGCGGCCCGCGGCGCCGCGCGCCACCGAGAAGCGCGCGCTGCGGCGCGCGAGCGAGTCGGCACGGCGCGAGCGGCTCACGGAGAGCGACATGCGTCTGGCCTTGAGGTCGGCGTCGGCGATCTGCGCGCGCACGCGGTCGATCTTCTCCTCGAGCTGCTCGCGCTCCTCGGGCGTCTCGGCGCCTCGCAGCTCGTGCTCGAGGGCCGCCAGCACGCGCTTGAGCTCCGCGATGTCGTCCGTGGTGGCCTTGAGCAGCTCGGCGATGCGGGCCTCCCGCTCGCGGCGCAGCTCCAGCTTGAGCTCCATCTCGCGACGCTGCTTCTCGGCCTCCTCGCGCTGGCGCGCCGCGCGCACGCGCTTGTCGCGCGCGTCCAGCAGCGCGAGCTGCAGGAGGCCCAGCATGCGCAGCTTGACGCGGATGCGCCGCCAGCGCGCGCGGGAGAAGCTCTCTTTGAAGCGCTCGATGACCTCGTCGTCCAGGCCGCGGCCCGAGACGGCGCCCTGCAGCACGGCGTGCACGCGGTCCAGCATGCCGGCCTTGAAGAAGACCTTGGTGCGGCCGATCTTGAAGGAGTCGCGGTCGATGCCGTAGGCGTAAAAGAGGCCCTCCACGAACCGCCGCGGGTCGCCGGCCGCCATGTCCTCCCACATGTCCAGGGCATCGCGCGGTAGCATCTGCGCGTACGTCTCGTGAAAGACGGCAAAGTCCACGCGCGTCGGCAGGCCGCCCTTGAGCACCTCGGCCGTCTGCGGCACACTCAGGTTGAGCAGCTGTGGGATGATGTAGGTGTTGTCGAGCCAGTCCATGGCGCCGCGCGCCGCGCCGCGGCCACCGCCCACCTCGTCGCGCTGCATGCTGGCATTGGGCTTGACGCACCGCACAAAGGAGCACCGCGTCGAGTTGAGCTCCTGGATGAGCGACTTCATCTGCCGTTGAAACTTGCCCGTCACGGACCGCGTCGCGTTCTTCTTCTTCTTGCTGCCGCCGCCGGCCTTCTTCTTCTTCTTGCGCTGCCGGCCGTCTTCGAGCGACGCCGCAAAGACAGCGCGGACCAGGGTGCTGGCGCTCGCGCCCAGCACCTCGCCCACTTCCGCAGGCACGTCGTCCGAGTTCTTGCTCAAAAAGGAACCCACCGTGTACTTGATTTCGCCCGCGTAGTGCCGCACCGTAAAGCAGCTGCGCGCGTCTTTGGGGTGCACCTTGGCGAACCGCGGGTGCGCGCGGAACTCGCGGTGGAAGGTGGCGTTCAACCGCTCATCGTCGGCGCCCGGCGCGCGCGCCTCGGCGTCGATGCACGGCAGAATGCCCACGCAGCCCTCGCCGCCCTCCAGCAGCGCCATGCACTCGTGGTTGTCGGCCGGCGGCTCGCGCTCGCCCTCCGCCACGAGGAGGCCCTCGCGCTCGAAGAGTGCCGCCTCGGCCTGGAAGATCTGCGCGTTGAAGCAGCTCTGCAGCGCCTCGTTCGTGTAGTTGATGAGCAGCTGCTCGAAGTCGTTCACCTCGAAGCTCTCGAACCCGAAGATGTCCAGCACACCAATGAACGGGAGGTCCGTCATGTCGCCGCGCGCGCTCAGGGACATGGTGATGCGCTGCACCAGGTGCTGGAAGAGGCCCACGTAGATGGTCTTGGCCACGGCGTCCGTCGCGAACTTGGCGCCGCGCGCGTCGCGCTGCTTGACAATGCGCTCGCCCACCGTCTGCACCGAGACGTCCGTGAAGGTGCGCAGCAGGTCGTCCGCCGGCACGCCGAGGAGGGACGCGGCGCGCTCCAGCGGCTCCGCGTCCGCCACGGCCGCCGCGTTGCCGCCCGCGCTGTCCTCATCCACAAACCGGACGTTGCCCAGGTGCAGGACGGCCGCCACCACGCCGAAGATGCCCTCCACGCCGCCGCCGTCGTCCTCCTGGTCCGGGTCCTCCTCCTCCTCGCTGCCGCCGGCCGCGCCCATGATGAGCTCCAGCGCGCGCACCAGCTCTGCGAAGTGCGCCGCGTCCGAGTCCGGCGTCGGCATGTGCGCGTTGCGCGCCGCATGCGGCTGCTGCTTCTTGCCGGCCTTGCCGCCCGTGAGCTTGGCGAGCGCGCGCTTGCCGCCGCCGCCGCCGCCGCCACCGCCGTGGCCCAGCGAGGGCTCCTGCGAGACCAGGTACTCGAAGCTCGACGGGTCGTCGCCAAGAGAGAGGCGGGACCGCATCCCGGCGTCGGCGCCGTGCACAAGCTGGTAGAAGACGTGGTACGAGCGCTCGCCGTGCACGTGGTGCGTGACGCGCGAGCGCTCCAGCAGGTACGTGTCGACGCTGGCGCCGAAGATGCTAAGCTCGCCGCCCTGGCGGCGCTTCTTCTTCTTCTTGCTCGACGACTGCGACTCGGCAAAGTGCAGCTTCATGAACTTGCCGAAGCGCGACGAGTTGTGGTTGCGCGAGGTCACCGAGTTGCCAAAGGCCTCGAGGATCGGGTTGCTCTCCAGCAGCCGCTCGTCGAGGTCCGCATCCCGCTTGCTGGCGGCCGTGCTGCGCGAGGCCAGGTGCTTGAGCACCATCTTGGCGCTCGTCGTCTTGCCCGCGCCGCTCTCGCCGCCGATGATGATGGACTGGTCCACCGGCGTCTCCGAGTCCTCGTCCGTGCGCCGCAGGTTGAACGCCAGCTGCTGGTACGCCGACTCCGCGATCGCGTACGGGTGCGGCACGTTCACCGCCGACGGCTCGCCCAAGATGCCCTCCGGGTCCGCCACCTCCCGCAGCGGGTTCATGGCGACCAGCACGCCCTGGCTCATGAACGTGTACGGCTCGTCCGCCTGCGCGCGCTCCTTGAGGTTGTGCAAGATGCCCGGCAGGTGAAAGTGCTTCAGATTGGTCATGTCCGGCTCCACGCGCGGGTTCGCCACGAACATGCGCTTGCGCGTCTCATGCGACAGCTCCACCGTGTGCGTCTTGCCGCCGCCCTCGGCCGGCCGCAGCTTCACCACATCGCCCACGCGTGTCGTAATCTCGTGCAGCACCCAGGTGTCCCTGTTGCCCGCCAGCCACACGCGCGTGCCCTCCTGCAGCGCGCTCGCCGGCGCCTCCATCCTGTCCGCCACCCCTCCGCGCGCCCGCCCGTCGCGGCGCGCTCAGACGATATTTCGACTCTGCCGGCCGCACTGCCGCCCCGCGCAACGCAGCGCAGCGCAGCGCGTGCGCCGGACGCGCGAGTGCAGCTTCGAGCCGAGCCGACTCGGCCCGAGACTCGACTCGACCGGGTCTCGACGACTTGGGTCGAGTCTGTTCTGTCTCGCGCGATGCGATGCGATGCGATGCGATGCGTGCGATGCGATGCAATGCGATGCAATGCAGCGCGACGCGGGTGCCTCAAATCGCCGCGACCCGGAGGCAGCCAGGCTGCGGGCTGCCGCACGCCGCTGCACGCGCCGCCGCCGACTGCACGCGCCGCCGCGCCGCGCCGCTCAGCGCCGCCGCCGCCGCCGCCGAGGACGAGCACGAGCACGAGCACGAGGAGGACGAGGGCCAGGAGCAGGACGAGCGCCGCGCCGCGAGCGCCCGCGCCGCGCGCCGCGGCCGCGCGCGACCGCAGGGCCGCCGCCGGCGAATGGCAGCTCGCGCGCAGGCACGGGCCCCGTTGCGGTACTGGCAGGCAGGCCAGCGCCGGCACGGAGCTCAGGCTGGATGGGCGGGGGCAGGCGGGCTTGCGGTCGGCGGCGGCCTCGGCCTCGCTCACGGCAGGCGGCCCGCGCGGCACGGGCCCCGCCGAGAGGCGCGGCGCCCTTCGCCGCTTCGCGAGCCGAGGCGCGGCTCGAGGGCGAGCCGAGGCGCGAGCTGGAGCCCGCCGGCGAGGGCCCGGACCAGCGCGGCGCGACAAAAACCTCCGCGGAAGCAAAGAGAAAGAGAAGGAGGAGGACGAGACGGCGCGCCGCGAGGAGACCATCAACCATGATCAACCATCACGTGCTGGCAGGAGAGAGTTCGCAGAAGCCGCGCCAGCTCCGCGCTGGAAGCGCGCGGAGCCGTCCGTACTTTCGTCGTCGTACGCAGCGGCCAGCGCCGCGCCGCGAGCACCTGCGCTGCGATGGGCGCCAGGGCCAGCGGGCGCTCGCTCGCTCGCTCGCTCGCCCGCTCGCCCAGCGCAGCAGCCTGGGTCCTGGCCTCGCAAACGCCGTGGCGACGCACGAGACGCACGCACGGTGGAGGCGGCGGGCCCGAGCTGGCCGCGCGACAGTGCCTGCACTGCAGCCAAGCCGAGCTAACTTACATCACTCAAGGCGCGGCGCTTTCCGCTTTTCTCATGCAGCATCGTTCTTGCACAGCGGCTGCGCCGGTGCGGGCGGCATCACCCTACGCAGCCGGGGCGCACGCCCTTCCGCCTCCTCCCGGCTCCGGCGGCGTCGATCCGGCGGCGGTGCCGGTGCCACTGGCAGTGCGGGCCGAGCGGCGGCGGCCGCCTCGCGGCAGGGTCGAGGCCGCCGCTCAGCGGCTCAGGTCGCAGCTGCGCAGGGACTCGGACACCGTGACGAAGTTGAACTTGAAAGCTGCTCGGGCGTGTTGATCGCCTTGGCACGTGCTGGGCCCTGCGTACGGGACAGAGCTGGTTGCTGAGCACAGGCTTCAGTCGAGGAACTGTACGCGTCGCCGCGTCGCCGGCGCGCCATCTCGATGAGCTCACGGCGAACAGAGAGCGTGCGGCTCTCGGCAGGGTAATGGAGCTGTGCTCCGAGTCCGCTGTGCTCCGAGTCCGAGTCGTCGTGAGCCGCCGTTCTTTGCAACCGCGCCGCGTCCTTGGGCGGTGATGTCCGCGGCAGTCCGCACAGTAATGGCAAGCACGCCGGGGCGGCGGCAGCAGCAGTGGCAGCACGCTCGGCGCCAGCGTCAGCCAAGTTCAAAGCTTGGCCATCGCGTCGACGATTCTCTCTTTTCTCACAACACCTCGACTTGCGCACAACAACGGCAAGCACCAGTAGCACGCTCGGCGAGGTTTGATGTCCCGCAGGCATGAATTCGTCTCCGATGAATTTGTCTCCGACGATTGCTCTCCTCGTTCACAACACTTCGACTTTGGACGATGCTTCAAAGGTTAGAGAAAAGCTCGCATGCTCTTGCTTGCCTTGCAGTGCCTTGCAGTGCCCTGCATTGGTAGCACTGGCAGTGGCCAGCATGACGACGTCCCCCAAGGCGCAGGTGTCCGTGGCCATGGACGCCGACGGATGCTCGGACACAGGAGTCTGACCTGTGTGGCGTCGAGGTTACCCTTGGGACGCGCAGAAAGGCGATGTCCCACCGCATCTGAATAAGCCTCTTAGCCTACGCGTGGCGAGCGGCGGCGGCGCCAGAGCAAACTCGCAACGATCGAAAGAAAGTAAGAAAGAAAGAAACTGAGCAAGCACCGCAAGCACCGCAAGCACCGCATTGGTAGCACTGGCAGTGGCCAGCCAAGGGAGCCGAGCCTCTGAGTTCGCACACCAGCCAGTCATGGTCACCATCATCATCATCACAGCTCACACACCATCAGCGCCGCGCCTAGTACTAGTAGGGCCTAAGTAGGCCTAGTACCAGTACCAGGGCTTGCACTTGCGGCGGCTTGCGGCGCTGCCAGGGGCGCACACCTCGCTCAACTCGGCTGTTGCCTTTTCTTGCCTTGCTTTGCCTTCCTTCGCCTAGCTTTGCTTCGCCTTGCGTGTTGCCTTGCTTTCGCCTCATGCTCGCTTGCTTTGCTCGGCCCTGCCTGCCTTGGTGCACTAGTTCGCTAGCTCGTTGCTGCTCTAGTAGCCAATGCTAGCCATGGTAGGCTAGCAGCAGGGCCTGGCACAAGCGACCGGTACCCACCTTCTGCGAGTCTGTCGGACGCTGCCCTTGGTAGAGCCTGTCCTTCCTGCCAGTGAGCGCCGCACTGTTGCGGGACGCCTCGCCTCGCGACCTTGCACACGGCGCCCTGGCACCAGCGGCTGCCGGGCTGCGCTCGCAGACCGAGCACTGACAGCGAGGAGCGCGGCTGCGGTTGGCGTGGCGCCGCGCGCGACCGCCGCCCGCGCAGACGCCTCCGCGCGGCGCGCAGGGCTCGCTGGTCGCCGGCCGAGGCGCGAGGGCTCAACGTCTCGCAGCATGACGACCCCCAAGGCGCAGGTGTCCGTGGCCATGGACGCCGACGGCACGGTGAGGCGCGTGTATAACCCGTCGCAAAAGTTCATCAAGCTTTGGGAGGACTGCCAGGACAAGGTGCACATCGACCTCGTGTACGTGCGGTACCTGGCGGCCGTGGACACGGTGCAACAGACCTTCGATGTGGCCATGGGCCTGGAGATGTCGTGGCTCGCCTCCGAGGACGACGTGCGCCGGTACCGGCGCGACAAGACGACGTACCTACCGGACTTCGTGCCGAATTTTGAGTTCCCGAATGCCAAGAGCGAGACGCGCGAGATTCGTGACCACCAGGACGGCACCAAGTACAAGCTCATTGAGGAAGACGGCAAGGTGTACAACTGCATGCGACCGCTCGTCTACCTGACTTGCATGGAGCGCTTCGAGCTGTGGAGTTTCCCGTTCGACGTGCAGGAGCTCACGGTCACCATGGACACGCCATTCTACGACATGTCCGTGAAGCGGACCATGTACGTCCCGCCGCGCGCGGCCTTCCGCATCGACGAGAATGCATCCAAGGACGTCCCGGTCGTGCAGGACGGCGAGCCGACGCCAGGCAAGCTCGTTATCCTCAACCGCGCCTTCAGCGCCATCCCGCAGTTCCGGGCACGCCGAGTCGTCATTGAGTTCGCCGCGCGCTCGGACCCGGGCGAGGAGGACGACGAGGATGCCTATCAGTACGGCCAGCTCGTCATCCGCTTCCAGCTCGTGCGGCGCTACGAGGGCTACATCTGGCGCATTGCGCTGCTCAGTGTGCTCCTGGCCGTCACGGCGCTCACTTGCTTCGCGCTGGACGTCGACCAGTTCGCCGAGCGTCAAGGTCTGCTCATGACGCTCATCCTCGCCAGCGTCGCCTTCCAGTACGTCGTGCAGAGCGAGCTCCCGGCCGTGCCCTACGTGGTGCTGCTCGAGAAACTCACCATCGCCACCTTTGTCTCCAACATCTTGCTCCTCTGCCTCATGAGCCTGGTCAGCTCCACCGTCATCTCCACCGACAAGGAGTGGCGCGCTAGCATGGACGCGGTGCTCGCCGCCACGTACGTCACCATCCTGTTCTCCTTCGTCCTCGGCTTTGTCCTTTACGGTCGCTACCGTCGCAACCTCGAGCTGCGCAAGCTCGATATG
The DNA here is from genome assembly GCA_013306675.1 of Thraustochytrium sp. TN22. Classification (NCBI taxonomy): domain Eukaryota; class Bigyra; order Thraustochytrida; family Thraustochytriidae; genus Thraustochytrium; species Thraustochytrium sp. TN22. The sequence goes on along the minus strand of JABLUY010000027.1, from coordinate 149,484 downwards.
GGCAGCCAAGAGCTGCGCGCCCTCAACTACGTCGCCAAGGAGGACTCTGCCATCTTTGTCCGCGGCACTGGCATCCATCCCGAGTCCCAGACACTCGATGTTCGGGGCCAGAACGGTTTCCTCAGCTTTGCTGGGGGCAACAAGGACGACTAAACGCTACGATCCACGCGCGGCGCGGCGCGGCGCGGCGCGGCGCGGCGCTTTATGTTCTCGACGATGACGATGTCATGATGATGATGATGATGATGATGATGATGATGATGACCATGCCCACCGGTTTTGCAGTAAGTGAGAAAACCACTCATCCAAGTAGGCCTAGGCCTAGGCTACAAATTGGCCAAGAAAGTGAAGAAGCTCCAGCGTCGAAACGCCTTTACCCACGACTGATGATCTTCGACGTCTACTTTCTGTAGGCCTAACCCATAATGTGCCTGCTTGGCCTACAGGAGCTGTGCAGTGCTGTTAACGTGTCAGTCGCAAGGCGCCCCCCGGCGGCAGCAGTTTGCAACTCGGATGCCGCCGTCGACGTGGGCCGCGGCGCAAGCAAAGTCTGCCTGGAGAGCTGTCGCTGTAGCGAGCCCCACCTCGCGCGTGCCGGCCAGCATGGCGCAGCGACTGATCGTGCTCGACGGCGGCATGGGCCGCGAGCTGCACGCCATGGGAGCGCCCGTGCGGCAGCCGCAATGGTCGGCGCTGCCGCTCATGGAGACGCCGGACCTTGTGCGGGAGGCACACGTAAACTTCGCGCGCGCGGGCGCCGAGGTGCTTACGTCCAACGCGTACGCCGTGGTGCCCTTCCATATTGGCGAAGAAGTCTTTGAGGCGCGCGGTGCCGAGCTCGCGCAGAAGGCCGCCGAGCTGGCCGTCGAAGCGGCCAAACAGGTCGAGACCGAGCGTCCGGGAAAGCCCGCGCCGCGCGTCGCCGCGTCCATGCCTCCCCCTTTGGGCAGCTACCGCCTCGACTTTGCGGAGAACGAGGCCGAGGCGCGCCGCATCTGGGCCGTCCTGCTGCGCGCGCAGTCCAGCCTGTGCGACATTCTGCTCATGGAGACGATCTCCAGCATCGCCGAGACGCGCGTCGGCCTCGAGATGTGCGCCCAGGAAAAGAAGCCCGTCTGGGTCTCTTGCACGCTCTGCCACGACGAGCCACCGCGTCTGCGCTCCGGCGAGAGTGTCCGTGACTGGGTCCGCGCCGTTCTAGCCGCCAGCGAGGAGCACGGCCATTGTGTAGAGGCCGTCCTCTTTAACTGCTCGCGCCTCGAGGTCATGGAGAGCGCAGTGCGCGAGGCCGCCGCCGAGCTCGCCGCGCTGGCCAAGACCGGCACGCCCACGCCGCGCCTAGGTGTGTATGCGAATGCCTACCGCGTCAGCCAGATGCCGCAGGCAAACACCACCATCCTTGAGATGCGCGACGAGATCACGCCTGACCTTTACGCAGACCACGCCAAGAAGTGGGTCGACCTCGGCGCATCCATTATCGGCGGCTGTTGCGGCATCGGGCCAGCCCACATTGCCAAATTCGCGAGCCTGCGCGACACCGCGGGCGCCCCAGCAGAAGGACCGTGATGGATCGCAGAGCTGTTCAGGGCGGCCCAGGGCTGCTGCTCAGGGCTGCCGAGGGCTGCTGCCCAGGGCTGCTGCCCAGGGCTGCTGCCCAGGACGGTCCAGGACGGTCCAGGACGGTCCAGGGCTACCCAGGGCTGTCCAGGGCTGTCCAGGGCTGCCCAGGGCTGCCCTACAGGAGCTGTCAGGCTGCGGTGCCACGTGCAGCACTTGTCAGTTGGCCAATACTGAAAAAAAATAAATGAGCTTGGCATGCGCGTGCGCAGACCTCTCTCCACTGCTTGGCAGGCTCAGGACGGTAGGTCTAAATCCGACGTTCCGGTATGCCTACCGTAACGCAGGTCGAGCGGCACTGACGCCGTTGACGGCCAGGGCTCCGCTCAGCCTGCTGTCTTGTCCTTTTTCGTCCTTGCAGTACCACGTCACCGTACACGCATCTCGCGGCTGCGGCTGCTCGCTGCGCACAGTCATCACTGGCAGGCAGTCCGGCCTCCGTCGGCGAGTGAGCATCGTGAGAACCGTGAGAGCGCGTGAGAGCTCGCGTCAGCACTTTCTCCATCGCCGCAGCGGTGGTTAGGTTCACGTTCGCGGCGGCGTTGCTTTGCTTTGGTAGCGAGTTGCCGCGTTGCGGTCGCACGAAAGCAACCCAACTTGAGTGCCGCCGCCGCGGCGCGCGACGGGGCCGCGCAGCAGAGCGCGAAGCGGCGGCGGGCGCGCGGGCGCGCGCAGAGAAGGATGGAGGGCCAGGCGCTGCGCGTGGCGTCGGTGCCCGTGCAGTTTCCGGCGGGCAAGCGGCCGTTCCCAACGCAGCTGGCGCTCATGGCCAAGATGCTGGGCGCGCTGCGGCTCGGCGAGAACGCGCTGCTGGAGTCGCCCACGGGCACGGGCAAGGCCCTCGCGGCGCTCTGCGGCGTGCTCTCGTGGCAGCAGCACCAGCAAGTGACAGCCGTGGCCGAGGCGGCCGCCGTGGCCAAGGCTGCCGCAGCGCAGGAGGCCGACGAGGCCGCCGGCGCCCTGTGGGCGGCGCAAAAGAAGCCCGCCGTGCCGGCGGCGGCGGCGGCGGCGGCGGCGGCGGCGGCTCCGGTCAAGGAGGATTGCACGTGCCCTGCCGCCACGGTTGCCCAAGAGAGCCCGCCCAGCAGCAAGTACTTCGCGGACGTGAGCCAGACGCAGCCGGCGCGTCGGCGGACGACGCCGCCCGACTTCTGCCTCGGGGCCTCGGACGACGAGGACTTTGACCACAACACGCCGCCGGCGCCGCGGCCCCAGGCGCCGGCCGTCAGCGCGAGCAAGAAGCGCACTGCGGCCATCAGCGAGGATTGCCCGGTGCACGGCGACGCGGCGCGGCGTGAGCGCAAGGCGGCCCTCCTCCCGGCGTCGCTGCGCATCTTCCAAGGGGCCGGCGAGATGGAGCGGGGCGCCGGCGAGGAGGGCTTCGCCAGGGCGACGAAGCGCACGCGCGTCTTCATCGCGTCGCGCACGCACAGCCAGCTGGCGCAGCTCGTGGCGGAGCTGCGACAGTGCCCCGAGGCCTTGACGCGCGACGTACGCATGACCATCCTCGGGTCCCGCAGGCAGTACTGCGTGAACGGCAAAGTGACGCGACAGCGACGGTTCGCCGGCGGCGCGGCGCGCAACGAGGAGTGCCGGCGGCTGCTCTCGGCGCAGGGCCCAGGTTGCGGCTACTTCAAGCCGAGCTCGGGCTCGCGGCTGCGCGCGGCGCTCAAGGAGCCCGTGTGGGACATCGAGGACCTGGTGCAGACCGGCCAGCGCATGCGGTGCTGCCCTTACTTCGGCAGTCGCGAGCTCGCGGACGCCGCCAGCAGCGACCTGATCTTCTGTCCGTACAACTACCTGGTGGACCCGGCGGCGCGCGAGGCCATGAACATTGACCTGCGCGGCGCCGTCGTGGTGATCGACGAGGCGCACAATATCGCAGACACCTGCCGCAGCGCCGCCTCGGCCGAGGTCGCGCTGGCCACGCTCGACCAGGTGCGCTCCGAGCTCGAGGAGCTCGCCGCGCACGGCGCGCTGGACCAGCAGGCCAGCTTCTCACTGCTGGCGGACTTTGTACAAAAGCTGGCGCGCTGGGCGCGCACGCATCTCGAGGCAGGTCGCGGGCGCCCGCGCGCAATTTCCGGCACCGACGCGCTGCGCGAGCTCGAGTTCCGCTGCGACCTGGACGAGGACGCCCTCGACACGGTGCGCAAGCTCTTTGCGGAGGCGCTCAAGGCGGAGACGGGCGCTGCGGCGCCCGGCCGCGAGGCCGGCGAGGCGCCGCCGCCGCTGCCGCCGCTGAGCCGCGGCGTCCTGGACAGCTTGCTCGGTGCGCTCGGCTTCATGTTGGCCGACAGCCGCGAGTTCGCCGCGGACTACCGCGTCGTGGTTCGCGAGGGGAGCAGCCGTGGCGGGCCTGGGACTGGTGGGCCGCAGCTGTGCTTTTGGTGCCTGAACGCGGCGGCCGCTTTCCAGCCGCTGGCGCGCGCGTGTCACTCAGTGGTGCTCACGAGCGGCACGCTCGCGCCGCTCTCGTCCTTCGCGAGCGAGCTCGGCACCGAGTTTCGCTTCACGCTGGAGGCGCCGCACGTAATCGACGTGCGCAAGCAGCTTTGGGCCGGCGTCATGCCGCAGGCCCTGGCGCCGGGCGCCGGCGCAGGCCTCGTGCGCCTCGAGGGCGTCTTCGCCAACAAGTCCAGGCCCGAGTACCAGGACGCGCTCGGCTGCGCTCTCGCGCGCCTGGCCGCGGCCGTGCCGGGCGGCGCCTTGTGCTTCTTCCCGTCGTACTCCTTCATGCGCGCCTGTCTGGAGCGGTGGCGCGCCTCGCCGACTTGGGCCCAACTGCAGCAGGCCAAGCCGGGTCTCTTCGTGGAGGGCGGCGGCGGTGCCGCGGCCAACGCGAACGACGACGATGAGGGCGGCGTCGGCGCCGGCGCCGGCGCCGGCGCCGGCTTCGACGCCCAGATGAACGAGTACCGGGCGGCAATTGCGGCGGGACGCGGCGCGCTCTTCTTTGGCGTCTTTCGCGGCAAGCTCAGCGAGGGCATCAACTTCTCTGACGCCGCGGCGCGCGCCGTCTTCATGTGCGGCATCCCATACCCCAATGCCCGCGAGCTCGCGGTCCAGCTGCAGCGCGAGTTTCAGGACCAGCAGCGCACGGCCGGCGCCACGGTCGCGCTCTCCGGCGCCGACTGGTACGCACAGCAGGCGTACCGCGCGCTCAACCAGGCTGCGGGCCGCGTCATTCGCCACAAGAATGACCACGGCGCTGTTATCTTTCTTGACGCTCGCTTCGAGCGCCCCAACGTGCAGGCTCACCTCCCCAAGTGGATGCGAAAGAGTGTGCAGGCAGCGCAGCCCGTGGATCTCACCGCCGTCGCGCTGACGGCCTTCTTCGCGCGCCACGAGCAGCTCGCGCCACCGCGGTCGGCCGCTGCTCCGGATAGCGTGGCCAACATCAAGAGCAACGGCGCCAAGGGCACCAGCAGCAAGGGCCCCGGCAAGATCGAAAGCTACTTTCGAGCGCGACCTGCTCGCAGCGCGCAAGACGAGGCGAAGGAGGCCCAGGCGGAGGAGGACGTAGAGGTGGAGAACAGTGCGAGGTCGAACACCGATGAGAGCGACGCCGGCCTTGCGCGCGCGCTCGCCGCGAGCGTTCGCGCGCAACTCGTCAAGGTTGACCACGACAGGCGCAAGAATGTCCTCAACGAGCTCGTCGCGCTGCTCCAGGCCGAGCCTGGTTTGGACACATGCAGAGTCTGAGCGCCCTTCGAGCGAGCGGATCCTTTTTCTCTCATCCTCTCCCCTTTTGGTTTCTTCGCTTCAGGTGGCCGCGCGCAGTCCTCGCCCAAGCCTTTGCTTTGCTGGTGCACGACCTTCCTCGCACACCAGGGCGTCCGGCACGCGCTGTTTCGTTACGATCTCCCACAAGTCTTATCGATTCGATCGTTTCTCCAGGTTATTCGATTCCCGCGGCGCGCGGCGGCCGCTGGACCATCCCCGCGGCACGCGCATTCGAACTGAATGAAAGGCACGGTAACATGGCCGGTATGGTTGGTAGCATACCAGGTACCCCCATCATGATGGTAGCGGAGGAAAAAAAAAATCGGCGTTAGCTCCTCCGATCCGGCGCAACTTGCCGCGCAAGCCAAGTATTGCCCAGCTTCCGGCCCTGCACGGGTGTTTGCTTCCTCCGCCTCGGCCGCTTGCTCTTTTTTGGCCTCGATGCTCGTTTCAGCCATGCAACCTTTTGGCTTGCTCTTCCGAGTCGGCTCGCTCGCTCACCTGCAGGCTTGCTCCCACGGCAAACGTTAGTAGGAGGTGGAGGTCCGGTTGGCGCGCGCCGCCGCGGCCGCGCCACGGCGAGGCCTGCGCCGGTGGTTAGGAGTGACCACAGATCGTGACAGATGCAGCCGTTCGTCCGCTCAGCAGCCGATAGCGGGGAAAGAAATTGGGCGTTAGCTGAGAAGTGCTCTCCACTCTCCGATTCTGACGTCATTTTTTTTTTCACGGCGTGGAGCGAAGTTCACGACGGCTGTGTGTTGCTCGCGCCCGTTCTTCCTCCCTTCACCTACCTCCTTTCTCACTTGCTCGCTCTCCAGCTCTTTGACTTGCTACTGGCTGGCTAGCTAGTAGCTAGAGAGACGAAGGTCCGGTCGCGGCTCAGGCTGCCGCACGCGCTGGCGGTCGTTAGGCCAGACCACAGTTCCTTGCTGCATGCAATGCAGCCGTTCCAACGCTCGCTCGGCTGCCCAGCCGTTTAGCGCGCTGGAGCGGTCACGGCTCCAAACGGGTCGACGCAAGCATCCACTCTACAACCGGACCCCAACCGTTGAGGGCCCTGGCGGACCCAGGCCAGCGGAAGGAAAAGGAAAGAAAAAAATCCATCCCAGGCGCCAAAGAGACGTTGGAGAACAGTCTGCAACGGGGGGTGCGCGTGCCTTGTTTCCCCCCTTTGGATCTCGGCTCTGTTCCAGAGTGCCAACGGATCCGCCGCACCGAAGCGCGCGCCACACCGCGCAGCAGCGCAGCGCGTGCCGCCGCACACGCATCGAGTCAACCGGATGGATCGTTGGATGTGCGCGCGCGACCTGCGCGAGCGAGCAATCGTGAAATCAGGGTGCAATTCTCTTTGGTGGTCTCCAGCCTGCAGCAGCAGCGCGGCGAAAAGGGTAGGCTCACGTGGTGCTTTTGGAGAGCATGGCGGAGACGTCCTCGAGCAGCGGTGGCAGCAGGGCGGCCTTTCTCAAGGCGCTGAGCGGGCTGGATATGGTGGACGTGCAGAGCGGCAGCGGCAGCGGCGCACCGGCGACGCCCGCCACGCCTGGCGGCAGCCGCGTGCCGTGGTCCGCCGAGGAGGACGAGGTCCTCCGCGAGGCCGTGGCGCGGCACAAGGGCAAGAACTGGAAGAGTGTGGCCGCCGCGCTCCCGAACCGCACGCGCGCGCAGTGCGCGCACCGCTGGCAAAAGGTGCTCAACCCGACCATCAAGAAGGGCGCGTGGAGCCCCGAGGAGGACGATCTGCTGCAGGCCGCGCTCCAGGAGCACGGCTGCGGCAAGTGGTCGCGCGTGTCGAAGCTCGTGCCGGGCCGCAATGGCAAGCAGTGCCGCGAGCGCTGGCATAACCACCTCAAGCCCGATGTGAACAAGGAGCCCTGGTCCGCTGAGGAGGACAAGCTCATCATGAAGCTGCGTGGCGAGCTCGGCAACAAGTGGGCCGCCATCGCGCGCGAGCTGCCCGGCCGCACGGAGAATGCCGTCAAGAACCGCTGGAACGCCAAGCTCGCGCTCGACTGCGGCGTCGTGGCGCGCAGCACGCCGCGGGCCTTCTCCAAGGCCTTCTCGGCCAGCGCCACGCCCCGAGGCGCCGCCACGCCCACGTCTGCGTCCGCCTCCACGTTTTCCTCCTCCTCCTCCTCCTCCGCAGCCTCCGCAGCCTCTGTCGCTGCATCCATGGCCACGGCCGCGGCGCTCGCTGCGCTCGCGCCCACGGCTACTCCCTCCGTCGACTCGCCGGCGCGCTCCTCCTTTGGCATGAAACGCTCCAGCTCGCTGCTCTCGTTGCTCTCGCAGCTCTCCAGCGGCGGACTCAGCACCAGCGCGCCGCCCACGCCGGCCTCTTCCTCGGCCCCGGTTGACCTGGATGCCGAGCCGGCCACCAAGCGGCTGCGCATCGACACCGAGGCCGTCTCCTCTCCGCTCCCCGCCGCGCCCTCTCTTAATCTTGAGCGTCTCAAGCTCGCCGCGCAGCTCGCCTCGGCCTCTGACGTCGTGGACGCTGCCAAGATCGATATTCTAGCCCAGCACCACGCGGGCTTCGCCATGGGCACTTTCCAGAAGACCCAGCCCACCTCCGGCACGCCTCTCGCTGCGCAGATTGCCGCCGCTGCCGCTGCTGCTGCGGCTGCTGCTGCCGCCACCACCACCTCCACCACCACGGCGTCCAACCCTGTATTGGCCTCCTCCAGCTCGCTCACCGACCTGGACTGGCTCGCCAGCATCGCCAGTGCTCAGGCCAGCGGTCTTCGCAACTAATTCCTGCTGAGCCTGCCTGCCTGGCCTGCCTGCCTGCCTGCCTGGCCTGCCTGGCCTGCCTGGCTGCTGTTGCATGTCTGCGCTCAAGTCTGCTGCATGTATGTCTTTCACGCCTCAACCTGGTCTGCCTGCCTGCCTGCCTGCCTGCCTGCGCCTGCCTGCGTCTGCTTTCTCTCCTTCCCTGCCTCGCCTCGCCGCGCCTCGCCTCGCCTCGCCTCGTCTGCCTGCTGTAGAGCTCTTTCTGGCTGATCGAGATCGATCCCTCTCTGTCTCTTTGATCACAACAATGAAGCATGGTTCTGATGTCTGACAACGTGCAGTGCAATCTTACGTCTTGATGTTTTTCGTCAGCCCTGGAAGGCCTTCGCGACGAAGCGAACAACGGCGCTGCGACGAACGGGCTCCCACGCTCCTGAGGAAAATTTGTAACAATTTCATGGCCGCCTCTCACCATCAGTGTTCTCCCTTTTGTCGCTCTGCCCGGGCCGGGGAGCCCATTTCGAGACAACTTCTGCCGACTTTCCCATCAGTCAGTCCCCATCAGGGACATGATGAACTCATCGCCGTCTGCTCAATGGCTACGATCCCGAGCGGACTCTCGGCTTGGAGTCGCGCTGCTTCGAGATCTGCTCGAGCATCGACTCGATATGAGCTTGCTCCACTGCTTCTCGCTCACTCGCTCGATCGCTAGCTCGCTCGCTCGCTAGCTAGTAGGCTAAAGAGCCCAGTCTTTGACGCCAGTCAACCACCGGGCGCCACCGGTTCGTGGTCGACGTCCACGTCCTCGGCGGCCAACGTCCGCACCGACGTCGAGATCGGCTCGAGCATCGACTCGGTATGAGCATGCTCCACTGCTTCTCGCTCGCTCGCTCGCTCGCTCGCTCGCTCGCTCGCTAGCTAGCTAGCTATCTTTGACTCGTGGTCGATGTCCACGTCCTCGGCGGCCAACGTACGCACCGGCGTCGAGATCTGCTCGAGCATCGACTCGGTACGAGCATGCTCCACTGCTTCTCGCTCGCTCGCTCGCTATCTCGCTCGCTCGCTCGCTAGCTAGCTAGCTAGCTCGCTAGCAGGCTAAAGAGCCCAGTCTTTGACGCCAGTCAACCACCGGGCGCCACCGGTTCGTGGTCGACGTCCACGTCCTCGGCGGCCAACGTCCGCACCGACGTCGAGATCGGCTCGAGCATCGACTCGGTATGAGCATGCTCCACTGCTTCTCGCTCGCTCGCTCGCTCGCTAGCTCGCTCGCTAGCTAGCTAGCTAGCTATCTTTGACTCGTGGTCGATGTCCACGTCCTCGGCGGCCAACGTACGCACCGGCGTCGAGATCTGCTCGAGCATCGACTCGGTACGAGCATGCTCCACTGCTTCTCGCTCGCTCGCTCGCTATCTCGCTCGCTCGCTCGCTAGCTAGCTAGCTCGCTCGCTAGCAGGCTAAAGAGCCCAGTCTTTGACGCCAGTCAACCACCGGGCGCCACCGGTTCGTGGTCGACGTCCACGTCCTCGGCGGCCAACGTCCGCACCGACGTCGAGATCGGCTCGAGCATCGACTCGGTATGAGCATGCTCCACTGCTTCTCGCTCGCTCGCTCGCTCGCTCGCTCGCTGCTGCTAGCTAGCTATCTTTGACTCGTGGTCGATGTCCACGTCCTCGGCGGCCAACGTCCGCACCGGCGTCGAGATCTGCTCGAGCATCGACTCGGTACGAGCATGCTCCACTGCTTCTCGCTCGCTCGCTCGCTATCTCGCTCGCTCGCTCGCTCGCTAGCTAGCTCGCTCGCTAGCAGGCTAAAGAGCCCAGTCTTTGACGCCAGTCAACCGCAGCGGCTCGCGGTCGACGTGCACGTCGTCGGCGGTGACGGCCAACGTGCACACGGGCGTCGACACGGGCGTCGTTGGCGGCGCGGCGCAGGCGCCCAGTGGCGCAGGCAGGCGCCGGGTTCTTCTCGAAGGCGCGCTGCCGGCGCGGCAGACCCGAGCGCGCGGGCGCAGGCGCGCAGGCACGACGACGCCGCAGGGGGCCGGCGCGCGCGGGGGCCGGCGCGCGGAGGCGCCCGCGTGCCGCGACGCGGACAAGAAGCGCAGACTGGCGGGCGCGATGGCGGAGCAGGAGGAGCGCGGCAGCGGCGCCATGGAGACGGACGCCGCGGAGGAGGCGCGCGGCGCGGCGGCCGCGGCGGCCGCGGAGGGCGGCGCGGCGGCCGCCGGCGAGGGCGGCGACGCGGAGCAGGAGGCAGCCGCGGAGCAGCCGCCGGAAGCGCCCATGGAGGAGGACGCGGCGGAGCAGGACGCGGAGGGCGAGGCCGAAGCCGCGGAGAGGCGAGCCCGGGAGGAGGCCGAGGCCGCGGAGGCCGAGGCGAGGCGGCGCGAGGAGCTGGTGGCGCGCGCCGCGGAGCTCAAGGAGGAGGGCAACGCCAAGTACCGCGAGAAGGACTATTACGGCGCGCTGACCGCGTACAAGGCGGCGATCGAGGCGGATCCGGACAACGCGGCGTACTACAACAACTGCGCCGCGGCCGAGATGATGCTGCAGCAGAACGCGCGGGCCGTGGAGAGCCTGCGCAAGTGTCTGGAGCTGGATCCCAGCAACGTCAAGGCCATGATCCGCCTGGGTAAGGCGTACATCAAGCGCGGCCTGGCCGAGGAGGCCGTGCGCGTGCTGGATGAGGCGCTGGCCAAGGACCCGACCAACAGCGCGGCCGGCGCCGAGCGCAAGGAGGCCGAACTGCTCAAGCAGCGCCTGCTGCGCGCGAGAGAGGCGTTGCGCAGCGGCGACTTCAAGCACGCGCTGGCACTGGCGCAGGCCGGCATGCGGCAGGCACCCGAGAGCCGCGAGCTGGGCCTCATCCGGGTCAAGGGGCTCGTCGCGGCCGGCGACTACGACCAGGCGTACTCGCTCACCACCAGTCTCATGCGCGAAGACCAGAACGACACGGAGCTCCTCATGTGCCGCGCCAAGTGCCTTTACTATCAGGAGAATTTCGAGAACGCCATCCGCCACCTGCAGCAGGCGCTGCAGCTCGACCCGGACCACGCCGAGAGCCAGCGCACGATCCGCAAGATTCGCAAGCTTGAGCGCCTCAAGCAATCCGGCAATGATCACTTCAAGGCCGGTCGCAACCAGCAGGCCATCGAAGTGTACACGGAGGCGCTGCAGGTCGACCCAGCCAACAAGCACTTTAACGCCAAGCTGTACGGCAACCGCGCTGCCTGCCTGCAAAAGCTGCGCCGCTTCGAGGAGGCCGTCAAGGACTGCGACAGTGCCATCAGTCTCAATCCGGACTATAGCAAGGCTTACCTGCGCCGCGCCGCCTGTCTGCGCGGCCTCGGCGGCAAGGATAATATCCAGCAGGCGCTCAACAGCTACGGTGAGGCCGAGCGCATTATGGGCCGCTCGCGTGAGATCCAGCAGAGCATGCGCGAGGCCAAGATCGAGCTCAAGAAGGCTTCGCGTAAGAATTACTACCACATCCTCGAGCTGCCCAACGGTGAAAACTCCTCCGACGCCGAGATCAAAAAGGCCTATAAGAAGGCCGCGCTCAAGTGGCACCCGGATCGCCACGCCAGCAAGTCCGCCGAGGAGCAGTCCAAGGCCGAGGCCCAGTTCAAGGACGTCGGCGAGGCCTACGAGGTGCTGTCGGACCCCGAGAAGAAGAACAAGTACGACCAGGGCATGTCTCTGGAGGAAATCGAGCAGGGCGGGCCTTCCATGGGTGGCCAGGACCCCAACGAGATCTTCCAGATGTTCTTCAACAGCGGCGGCATGGGTGGCATGGGCGGCATGGGTGGCATGGGTGGCATGGGTGGCATGGGTGGTGGAGGCCGGGGTTTCCACCGCCATCATCCGTACTACTAAAATTTTGGGGACAGGCTTCCTTTGCGTCTTTTCCTGCACATCCTGCGCTCTGGCTGCTGCTGGCTGATGAACACATGTTTGACTCGCTGACTTGGTTTGGTTGCCCACTTCGATGTCGAAGACCCTTGGACTTCGCCAGCTGGCTCACTTACGCTGCCTCATTGTCAATACGTGATGAAAACGTGGTGCTTTTTTTGGAATCAAATTGTACTGCCCTGGCTCTGCTACCAACTTAGACCACATGGAGAGGGTCTGCATCGACGGCAGACACATGCACAGCTCCGTCTGGGACGAAGTCAAGGTTCTGCAGCCGGCCGGCTAGCGTCGGCAAAAAGCCACGCTCGCTGTTAGAGTGCTCCAGGAGCACAACCGAAACTCCGTCTGCGTTTGCAGCCAGCACCTCGTGGTGCGACATCTCGCCCGTCACCCAGAGATCCACGTCCGTCACGGACCCTAGCACCGAGATGCCCGAGCCGGCCTGCACCGCGGCGGACGACACCTTCGCCTCGTCCAGAACGGCCGCCACGGACGCCGCGTCGCGCCGCGTGCCGCTCGGGAGCAACTTGTTGGCCGGCGCGAACCGCGCCGTCGGTACTCCGGCGCCGCGCTTGATGCCCTCCACCACGTCGCGCATGCGCCGCGGCGTCTCCAGCTTGACGCGCCGCCCACGCCCGCAGTCCTCCAGCGTCGCGCACTCCAGCGGCGAAACCGGCAACACGTACGCACTCGACTCCTCGCCCCCGACGAGCGAGGCCAGCCAGTCGTTGACCCCGCCCGCCGCGTTGTCGCACGCCGTGTGCGGGCTGTACACCCAGATATCCTCACGGATACACCGCGTCACGATGCGCTGCGTCGGGTCCGCCTGCGTCAGCCGCTTCTGGCCCCTGAATGGCAGCGGGTGGTACGTTACGATCGCGCCCACGCCCAGGTCCACGGCCTCCTGCAGCACCGCCTCCGTCAGGTCGTTCGTCACCAGCACGCCCGTCTGCGCCTTGGCCTGCGCCTTGTCCTGCGCCTGCAGCTCGTCATCCTCGCGACCGGGGCCGGGGTCTACCAGCAGGCCGGTGTTGTCCCAGCTCTCCGAGAGCGCCAGCGGGAAGAACTCCTCCAGCGCCTGCACCAGCTTCTGCCTGTACGCGCGCGCCGACATGGCCATGGCCGCGGCGGCAGCCTCGGCGCCACCGGCGGACGCGCCGTGACGGTCGGCGGGCGCGCGAGTCTGCGGCCGGGCCGGCGAGCGAGCCAGCGAGAGAGCGAGCCAGCGACAAGGACGCCGCGCGAAGCGCCGCCAAGCTTCCGTGACGAAGCGGGTTTGGTCGCGATCTAGCTGGCTGCGGCGAAGGGCAAAAACGCAAAGGCGCGCCTCGAAGCTGGTCGTCGCCGCGCGCGGCGTGCGGCTCTGGCGGCGGCGCGCGGCTCTGGCGGCTCTAGCGGCGGCGGGGCGAGGTGACGCGCCCGCACATAGGCCTGCAGCTGCGCGCTCGCGTGCGCGCGACGCGACGCGGCGGCCGCGGCCGCAGCAGGCAGGGGGCGCCAACCTAACCGCCGACCGCGACATGGCGGCGCTTGGCGGCGGCCTGGGCGGCGGCCTGCTCAAGCAGCTGCAGGCGCTGCGCGAGCAGTCGGAGGAGCTGCTGGCCAAGCAGGAGGCGTCGCAGCGCCGCGCCGAGCGCAAGGCGGCGCTGCGCGAGCAGGTGGCCGAGGCGACGGCGCAGGAGCGCCGCCTGCGCACCTCGCTGCGCAGACGGCGCGAACGCGACCTGCGCGAGCAGGCGCAGAGCGGCGCCGCGCGCGGCCTGGCCGCCGCCGCCGCCGCGGAGGACCGCGGGGAGACCGGGGCGGACCGGTTCTTTGGCACGGTCGCGGACCTCCTGCGCGAACGCAAGCGGCAGCGCTTGGAGGAGACTCGCGACGAGGACGAGGACGCGGAGGACGAGGGCAACGAGCCAGGCAGCTTGCGCAGTGGGGCGGCGCTGGATCAGAACCTGACGCCGCGCAAGGCCGAAGAGGCCGTCTCGCTGCGCGCGTTGGCCGACGTGCACTTGGCGTACCGGCTCGCGGGCGTCTCTCTCTTCCGCACGCAGGCCGTGCAATCGGCCGACCGCATGGTGGGCGTGCGCATCGACGCATCCTTCCAGGGCCGCTACCTGCAGCGCTTCTACCTCATCTTCAAGCCGGCCAAGCGCGGCGGCGCGCCCGTGCTCAGCCTCCAGCGCCACACGCTGCCGCACTTCGTCCCGGTCGAGGAGCTCTTTGCCGACCACGACTTGCCAGAGTTCGTGCGTCGCGTGCAGGCGTATGCGAACGCCTTCGTCACGCGTCGCGAGCAGACGGCCGCCATTGTGCAGGCGCACGAACCCGGCTCGCTTCATGCCTCCCAGGGAGGGGCCTTTGACGCCATCACGTTTGCCGGCTCGGCGCTCCCGCGGGGCCGCATCCGCGTGCTCTACAAGAGCCTGCTCGACATCGTCCCGGACGAGGTTGAGCTCCTGCCCGCCGACGCAGACAGCGAAGTCGTGCGCGTCACCGTCTCGGACCTCCCGCAGCCACCGCTGGGCCTCTCCCTCGCGCACGTCTTTAAGGAGTGCTCCCATGTTCTTGACGAGCTGTGAGCCTCTGTCGTCATCGAAACGCAAGCGTGCGAGTCGTGTCAACATAACGCAGAGCGAGAGTGATCTGAGCGAGGTAGGGAGACCATGAGTCTTGTGTGTTCATTATAAAATCCATCAGGTGTCCTTTTCTTCTCCTGCACCTGCTGCTGGCAAGGCCAGCTCCACGTTGTACTTGGCCTCGAGGCGCTTGCGGCGCGCCTCGCGCTCCGCGTTCGCACGCGCCTCGTATACGAGCTCCTCCTCAATGCGCTCCGCCTTCTTGCGTCGCGCCACATCATCTGCGCGTCGCGTCGCACCCGCTCGCTCCCGTCAGCCCTCTCCTCGCCCAGCCGGTGTCCGGGCCGCACCAACCTACAGAACGTCTGGCCTCCAATGGGCACCTTGATCATGAAGGCCTCCATGGCCGCGCCCACCACGAAGCAGAGCGGCACCACGCGGGCCAGCGCCCTCCTCGTGGGCGCGTCCATCATCATCACCTCCGCGGCGCCGACCGCGACCTGCCCGCCTGCCTGCCTGCCCGCGAGCGCGCGTTTGGCAAGACCGAGCCGCGGCGCAGCCAGCACGTGCGCGGGCGGGCGCGGCGGGCGGGAGCGCCGCCTCGGACTCGGACTCGGACTCGGGCTGGCGCTGGCAGTGGCTCGTGGGCGCAGAGGCAGGCCCGGCGCGCGCAGTGCGCACGGAGGCGGGGGCAGGTCCGTTGGCGCTGCACGCGCCGGGAGCGGCGTCTTCACGCGCAGGCGCGATCAAAGTGGGAGGAGCGAGCCGGCCAGCCAGCAGGCCAGCCAGCCAGGCGGCGGCGGCGGCGGCGCAGAGCTTGAGGCGCGCTGCGGGCGGGCGTCCGTCGGCCGGCATGGCGCAGCGCGGGGAGGAGCAGGCCGCGGCGCAGCTGCGCGAGCAGCGGTACAGCAACGGGAAGAAGGCCTTTCTGTTCACGGGCGGCGACTCGGGCCAGGTGTACTACCCGGATGGGCGCGTGGCGGCGGTGGTGGCGCTGTCGAACACGGGCAACGGGGACAAGTACAAGTTCTACTTTTACGACCAGGACAGGGCCAACTCGCTGGTGTGCTCGCTGGATGAGGCGGCGGTCGGCTTTGCGACGGACAACACGGGAGCGGCGGAGGGGCTGCGGCTCGTGCTGACCAAGTCGGGCGGCCTGCTTTCGACGAACGAGGGCAGCATCCTGCGGCAGTGGAAGTGGGACCGCAAGGCACAGCAGGCCGGCGCGCTGCCGGAGCTCCCTGTGCGCGTCTGCCTGAATGAGCACCTGGTGCTCACCTTCAACGGCCGCGATGACATCGAGGTGCGCTTCGCGTGCGAGGGCATCTCGCGCGCCTTTCAGTGCGGCCAGCAGCTGCGGCGGCGCGAGAGCTACCTGTCGACCTGCGAGGTGGTGCGCCAGGGCCCACACCGGGGCAAGCTCATCCCTCGGGGGCCGGATGCCGGCAAAACGCTGCAGGACCGGCAGCGCGAGCTCGTGGAGGCGTGCGCCAGCCTACGCAACCGGAACAAGCCGGCGAGCGGCAACATCCGGCATTCGGGCGAGGTGCGGGAGGTCATGCACGGGCTGGAGGAGGCCTTCGGGCCGTACCAGAAGCGCATCGAGACCAAGGACTTTGCCACCCCGTACCTCGACAGCGAGTGGCGCCGTGAGGCATATGAGAAGACCATGGCCGAGGTGCCGCGCATCTCGGAGACCGGCCACGAGACCGGGCAGAGCCCGCTGCATGCGGAGCTGAGTGGCATCGTGCCGCAGGAGCAGCTCTTCGCGGAGGCGCGCGACGGCCGCATGTCGCCGCTCGGCTCCTTGCCATCCGTGTGGCCCACGGAGCTGGACGTGCGCGAGCAGCTGCGCAAGGTGAACCCGGTGCTGCGACGCAGCTTCATGCTGCGCAGCGCCTCGGGCCGCTACTCGCGAGACCTGCCTGTGCGCGTGGAGCTGCAGGGGATGCGCAAGCTCGCGCCCATCGCGCCCGCAACTTTCGACCAGACGCTCAATGCGCATCCGGACGATCTCGTCGTGGTCGTCTGTCTGCGCGAGGACGACCCGCTGTGCGTGCGCGCGCGCCAGCTCTTCGAGATGATCGAGGCCGACGTGCACGGCGAGGCCTCCGCCGGCAACCAGGACGACGAGGACGCCTCGCTCAGCCTGCCGCCCACGCGTGTTTTCAGCTTCGCCATGACGCACTCGCGGTACCTGACAAATCGCTTCGGCGTGCAGACGCTGCCAGCTTTCTTGGTCTTTTACCGTGCGCGTCTCGTGCGCGCCAGCGTCATGGGGGCGCGACCCGTCAACATCGTGCGTGAGCGTGTGGTGCCGCGCGTGCTTCTGGTGGAGCCCTCGGACTTCAAGTCGCAGTTGCAGGTGGAGAAGCTCTTGCGGCGGCACCAGCTCGAGTCCGAGCTGGCCATCTCGTCACGGGACGCGCTCGCGCATCTGCAGTACCGTGCGTCCATCACGAGCGCCAACGCCATTACTTTTTATGGCCTCGTGCTGCTGGACGCCGCCATGGACCAGGGCCAGGCGCGCAGCATCGCCGAAGCGGCACGCCGCGCAGCCGCGGGCTCGGACCGCGGCGCCGTGCTGGTGGTCTCCCTGCTGCCAGCCGGCTCGGTGCAGCGCCAGAACCTGCGCGACGGCGTCCTAGTGGAGGCCTCGCCGCAGGACCTCATCGGCTCGGTGTGCGACCTGGCCACAACGCGCCCGCTCAAGTCCACCACGCTGGACTGCCTCATGGAGCGCTACGAGCGGCACTTGCGGGCGACGCGCGGCGGGGACGCCGCGGAGCCCGAAGAGAACACCACGCACTACGGCTTCAAAAAGGCCGACCTGGTACGCATGCTCAAACAGGCTCATACGGACGCGCAGCAGGGCGCCTTCTTGCCGCCGTCCTTTAAGCTTGGCATGCAGCTCGCAGCAAACCGCGCCATCTTTCGTGGCGTGCGCCTTGAGCGCCGATGACAGCCAAGACAAGACACGAAAAGATAAGGCTAGGCAAGACGCCACGATGCGACGCGCGAAGCGACGCGACGCGATGCAATGCGAGCGGCGATGACGACGAGAATGGCGACGTGAGCGCCCATGATGACAATGACGACGAGAGAGACAGAGCGCGCCAATGACAACCACGACGACGCGAGCGCCAAGAACAACCGCGACGACGCGAGCACCAATGACAAGCAAGACGACGTGAGCGCCAATGACGACGACGACACGAGCGCCAAGAACAACTGCGACACTGCTACCTGTCTAGCTTGCTGATTTATGTTTGTGACTGTTTTGCAGCAGGTTGAGGAAGGGGAGAAAAAAAGGGGGGAAAGGGAAAGAGAAGAGTCGTACCCTGGTACGGACATGCCGTGGTGGCTGTAGAGGCCTGCGCCGACCCGGCGAGGCGTAAGAGACATCGACGGGCACAGGAGGCCGGCCAGAAAGCGAAAGCGAGATCGATCGCTCCGTGGTGGCAGACCCCCCCCCGCGCCCGTGTGGTCAATGTGTCGTCGATCGCCACGCGACGCGACGCGACGCGACGCGACACGGCGTGACGTGGACGTGACAAGGCGGGAGCCTACGAGGAGGCCGCAGCATTAGTGCTCCTCGACGTCGCCCACAAAGGCGGCCGGGTTGCCGCCCCAAACCTGGTGGCCCGGGATCCTTGACATGGGCGGCACGACGGTGCCCGGGAGCAGGTGCGCGTGGGGCTCGACATAGCTGCCGGCCGAGACGATGCAGTCGTCGCCAATCTTGGCCTCGTCGCCGACCAGGCAGGACTCGAGCACGCAGCGCTCGCCGATGACGGCGTAGTTGCCGACGGCGACGTCGGACGGCAGGCCGTTGAGCGAGCGGGTCGTGGTGGCGGCGATGACCGAGCCGGCGCCCACCTTGGAGCCAATGCCGATGTTCACGCTCTGCTCCTCGCCGTGCAGCACGACGTCCGCGCCGATGGTGGTGCGCGAGCCGACCAGGATGCGCGCGCCCACGAGCGTGGCGCTCGTGTCCACGAGCGCGCCCTGCGCCACGGTGGGCGCCTTGGCGCCCACGTACCGGAACGGCTCGTGCGGCACCACCACGTAGTCCGCCGCGCGCAGCCCGGCGCGCTGCATCGCCTGCCCGGTCTCCACCAGCGCGCCGCCGAGCGCCTTGACCACCGCATTCAGCACCATCCTGCTGCCTCCTGCCTGCCTGCCTCCGGCCTGCCGGGACGAGCGCGCGCGCGGGGCGGGGCGAGGGCGGGGCGCTGCCGCTGCCGCTGCGCGGGGGCCACCGACCGACCGACCGGGCGGGCGACGGGCGCGCGCGAGCGATGCTAGCCTGCCCGCCTGCCTGCTTGCGCGCAGCCGCGGCAGCGCCGCCCGCCTTAACCCCAGTAAGGTCTGCGCAACGCGCAGCGCGCCGCCGCGCCGCCGCCGCGCGTTGCGCACGCCGCGCCGCGCGTTGCGCCGGGCCCCGGCCTGCCTGACCGCCACGTGACCGCCGCGAGGCGCTCGCGCAGAACCAGGATCCCGCCGCCGCCGAGGCGGCCAGCGGAGCCGCGGCGGCGCCGCGCGCAGGGAGGAGAGGAGGGGAGAGGAGGGGAGGGGAGAGGCGCAGGACGCGAGCGGGCCGCAGCGCGGAGCCGGACGGCGGCCGGTGAGCCCGAGGGCCCCGACGCGAGGCCGGAGGGGCGCAGAACTGAGATAGATTGCGGCAGACGCGGGCAGCGGCGCGCGAGGAGACCAGCGGCGACGGGAGGCGAGGGCGGCGGCGAGGGCGGCGGGGCGCGCGTCGAAGGCAGCGGCGTCCTGCGCGGCACCGGGCCTGCGTGCGAGAGCGCGCTGGTGCGCACGTGCAGTGCCGACTGAGCGCCGACGCTCGTTCGCGCTTCGCTGCAGCCTTGTCACCGCAACCTCGCGCGGTCAAGGCGAGGGAGGCACGACGGCGCGGTAGTAGACTGGGACGAGCGCTACGTCGGCGGCTCCGACGACGAGGTGCCAGCGGCCGTCGTGGCCGTCGTGGGGCGCATCGCCGTCGGCGCGATCGAGGCCGCCGGCGGCTCGGAACGAATCTAGTCTAGGCCTACTCTTAGCAGCGCAGCGCTGGCTGGGGTGGCAAGCTCGTCTGCAAGCTCGTCTGAGGCAGACCGAGTTCTACTCGCGCCTCTCCTCGTGCGCGGGCGCGGGCGCGGCGCAGCGCTCGAGGCTCGGGGCGCGGCGCGGCGCGCGCCGGCGGCCGCCTCGCGCGCGCTCTCGGAGAGAGAGCCGAGCCCGTGGCGGCGCGACGCGAGACCCGGACCAAGGCGGCCATGGCGACCAGTAGCGCGTCCGGCGCTGCGGCCGCCTCGGCGCCCGCCGACGGGGTGAAGAGCGGCGGCAGCGGCAAGAGCGCGGTGGCAGCAAGCAGCAAGCGCAATGCGGACCACGGGTCAAGATTTGGCGCGTCGCTGGTGGCGTCAGGCGTGGCGGAGCTGGTGACGCTGCCCATCGACGTGACCAAGGTGCGGCTGCAGGTGCAGCATAACGCGCCGGGCGCCGGCCTGCGGTACGCCGGCATGCTGGACTGCATGGCCAAAATTAGGCGCGAGGAGGGCGGCCACGCGCTGTGGAAGGGGCTCACGCCCGCGCTCGTGCGTCAGTGCCTGTACTCGTCGGCCAGTCTCGTGCTGTATGAGCCCATCCGCGACAGCATCGTGGGCCTCACGGGCGGCCTGGGCGCGGACGGCTCTGCGACCTACTTGCAACGGCTGCTCTCGGGCGGCACGGCCGGCGCCATCAGCATTTCCATTTTCAACTGGACCGAGGTGCTCAAGACGCGCATGCAGACCTCCTCCACGCGCATCACCATGGCCAGCGTCGCCTCGCAGGTGCTCAAGCAGGACGGCGTGCTGGGCTTCTGGGCCGGGCTCAAGCCCAATGTCGTGCGCACCTTTCTGGTCAACGCCGCCGAGCTCGGCACCTACGACCAGGCCAAGGTCGCGCTCGTGCCCTACGTGGGCGACAACGCCTACGCGCACCTGGGCGCCAGCTCGCTCAGCGGCGTCTGCTCCGCGCTCGTGTCCACGCCCAGCGACGTCATCAAGACGCGCCTCATGAACGCCGCTGGCCAGTCCGGCGGCGACCACTACAAGGGCGTCTTTGACGCGCTGCGCTGCATCCTCCGCGACGAGGGCTTCCCCGCGCTCTATAAGGGCTTCATCCCCATCTGCACGCGCAAGGTGATCTGGTGCTCCACCTTTTTCATGCTCTACGAGCGCCTGCGCGTCGTCCTGCAGCAGTAGAAATGTCAAGGCGGCTCGCAACTCGTGAGACTGGGAGGCGTAGGGCCGGTCGCGGTGCCTTGCCGCAAGCAGCGAATGTAGCGGTGTTAGTTTATAAGATAGGTACATGGTCATCTGCAGTTCTACTTGCGAGCTGGAGAGCGGGTGACCAAGAGCGAGCGAGCGGGGGAGCAAGAGCGAGCGGGTAAGCAGGAGCGAGCGAGCGAGCGGGTGAGCAAAAGAAGAGTGAGTGAGGGAGCGAGTGAGCGAGGGAGCGAGCGAGCGAGCGAGCAAGAAGAAAGAGCGCGTTGCGCCGGGCTCTGGTCGCTCGGCTGCAAAAACTGACCAGCGTGGACCACGAGCGGACCAAATTTGCTCGCCTGGTGGTCCCCGCAGCACTCGCACGAAGCGACACGTGCAGCCAACCGCGCGGCGCGCGCAAGTCCCAGAGAGCAATCGCAGATCGCTCTCGCTGACTGTGAGCTCGCTCGCTGCATGATGTATCTTCGCGCTTCGCTTCCCAGAGCTAGTTAGCTGGCCAGCCGCCAGAGCCGTCTCGTCGCGACCAAGAGCCGCGTTCAACCCTGCCACCCGATCGATGAGCTTGGCGGACCGTCTGGAAGAAGGAAAGAATGAAAGAAAGAATGAAAGATCGTTTTGTTTTGTTTTGTTGGTGTTGGATGCTCTGCTTGCGACGCTCCGGATCTGACCGGAGGTTTTTCCCTCGCCTCGCCGCTGTTTCGGAGCGCGTCCCCGCGCGCGGCCGCGCGCGGGCAGGGCAGCGGCGGCGAGCAGGGAGGGGCGCGCGGGCCAGGCGCCGCCGCGCGCGCGGGCGCCCCCCCCGCGGCGCGCGCGGGCGAGCGCGGCGGCGCGCTAAGCAAGAGGCCTATCCGCTCCCAGAAAGAGCCCCAAGCACCATGCGGCTCCTACGCTCCTAACCACGGCGGCAGACCCGAGCGGCGAGCGGCCCGCGCACGCGCGGCGGCGGTGGGCGGCGGCGCGCGCGGCGGCCGCCCTGACCGGCGCGCCTCGGTCCCCCCGCGCGCGCGCGCAGCGCGGCGGCGCAGCGGCGCGGCGGCGCGAGGCGGCGACAATGGACGGGACGGCGGCGGGAGCGCGCGACGCCGCCGCCGACGCGGCCGGCGACCCCGCGCGCGGCGGCGGCGGCGGCGGCGGAGGCGGCGGCGGCGGCGGAGGCGGAGGCGGAGGAGGCGGAGCTGCCGTCGTCCCCGGCGAAGGCGGCGTGGAGGATCTGCGCAGCGAGGAGGCGCAGCGGGCGCTCGACAGGCAGCTCCACTTCTTGATCGCCAACTACCTGAGCCGGTGCTCGCCGGCCACGGGCGCGGCGTCGCTCCTAAAGGAGGAGGCGCAGGCGCATGGTCTCTTCGGCGAGGTGACGGGCTGGGACGGCGACCGGCGCAAAGCCTCGCTCGAGGACCTGCAGGGCAGGTACCTGGAGGTAGCACCAGACCAGCTGCGCCGCATCATGGTGCAGGCGCTCAACGTGCGCGCCGCCGCGCTGGAGCGCGGAGAGACCGAAGCGCGAGAAAACACAGCCGCTGCCGCCAAGGCGCGCGGCGGCGACGTCGAGGCCGAGGTCGAGGCCTGCGCCGAAGCGGCGCGCCTGCACGAGCTGCGGCGCGACCTGCCGGCTAGCCTGCTGCGCAGGCCCGCGGACCTGCTCGCGCCGACCGGCGGCGCCGTGGATGAACTGGGCGGCATCGAGAACCCTGCCGCCGAGAGCGCAGACCTGGATGCCGCGGAAGGCGACCCGCGCCGCCTGCGCGCACAGCGCAACGGCAAGCGCGCCCTTCGCCTTGTCGGCTTGCTTGAGGAGCGCCGCCAGATCGAGGGCGAGCTGCGGCGCGCAGGACGTAATCTGGCCAACACGAACCAGCCGCTCCCGGTTTATCTCGCCAAGCGCATCCAAGACCGCCGCATGCGGCTTGAGCGCGTCCAGGAGCTCATCGAGGCGGCGCGCTACGCGCTGCGCGACGACCTCGTGGCTCGTCGCCGCGGCACGTCCAATGTGACGGACCTCTTTGGCGGTGCGCAGCTTGGCGCGCGCATCGAGCAGAAGCTCACGCGCCCCGCGCGCGAGCTCGTCTGCAAACGTCTGCGCGTGATGAAGAAGGTCTACGGCCACAAGGCCTACGTCTTCTGTGTCGCCGTCGACAAGACTGGCCGCTGGATCGTTACCGGCTCCGACGACGCGCTCTGCAAGCTCTGGAACGCGCGGACCGGCGAGTTGCATGTCACCTTTCGCGCGCACGAGAAGATGATCTGCGACATCGCCATTGACGCCACAAACAAGTACCTCGCGTCCGCCTCGGTCGATGCTACCGTGCGCCTATGGGAGCTGCTCACTGGCCGCCACATTGTCGTGCTTCGCCCGCACACCAAGTCCATCAACGTCGTCAACTTCGATCCGCGCGAGAATCTGCTCATTTCCGCCAGCGACGACGGCATGGTTTGCGTCTGGGATACGAACCGCCTTATCGAGGAGGACGAGCGCCTTCGCGCACAGGCGGTTAGTCAAGAGCAGCAGCAGCAGCAGCAGCAGTCGAGCAGCAGCGCATCTCCGCCGCTGCCACAGCAGCAGCAGCAGCAGCAGCCCTCCGTGCGCAGCCAGCGGAGCAGCAGCAGCAGCAGCAATGCAAGCATGGATTCCGTGGACTCGCTGGCGTCTGGCCCCGTGGTCTCCGCGAACGCGGTGGCGGCCGCTGGCATCACCACGCGCTTTCTGTCGCCGCGCGTGCCCATCGTGCTACCGCACCTGCGCGGCGAGAATCCGGTCGAGGTCAACGTCATGTCGGTCGCCCCGCAGGGCGGCCTCATCGTCGCAGGGTGCGATGACGGCGTGGCGCGCCTCTGGGCCGTGGCCGACAAGATCCCCGAGGCGTGCACGAGCTTGCCGAACGCGCCCAGCAAGCCTAATCTCGTGGAGGGCGAGTATGTGGACGGCTGCAATCGGCTGCTCTGCAGCCTGCGCGGCCACCTGGACTCCATCACCCTTGCCGAGTGGTCCAAAGCGGGCGATCGTCTACTCACCGGGTCTGTGCAGGACGGCACGGTGCGTATCTGGTACTGGCCCAAGCGCGCCGGCGTTGGCGCGGACTCCGGCATCGACTACGCATCCTCGCCGCACCAGCGCGTGCTCGGCCTTGCCCGGAACACCAACACCGCCTTTGGCGGTGCGCAGGGCAACCCTGGCGCCAGCGACCCCAGGGGCCGGCCCCGCCAGGTCAACCGCTACCGGTTGCCCTCGCTGGATGTCTGCGCGTGGAGCGGCGACGACAACTTCGTCATCGTGCTGCAGTCCATGAAGCTGCGCAAGAACTGGGACCAGAACGAGTACGCCAACCTCGCAGAGTTTTTCGACCAGCGCGTGCTCATCTTCGACTCCTTCACGGGCGAGCTTTTGCACAACGTCGGCGCGCACCGCAAGCCGGCCTTCGTGCTGCGCGCGCACCCGACCGACAAGACGCTCTTCATGACGGCCGGCCACGATGGCCAAATCTGCGTCTGGGACGTCTACAGCGGCAAGATGCTTACGCGCATCCCGGTCGCCTCGCAGTATGGCCCGCTCACCATCCTTGACGGCGCCTTTACGCCGCAGGGCTCCAGCTCCACCGCCATCGTCGCCACCGACGTCGGCGGCCGCCTCATCTTCATTGGCTCGCAAGACACCTCCATTTACCTCGGCGCGTACCCGGAGCAGTTCTTCGCGACAGACTACGCCGAGTTGATACGCGACGCCTTCGGCAACGTGCTTGACGCTCGCACGCAGATGCCGCCGCACCTGATCACCACAGCGCCCATCGTGGACAGCCAGGGCGCCGAGTACCCGGTCCAGCCGCGGCATATCGAGGGTCAGCCCACGGCACTTGCCGAGGCTCGCCGTGCCGAGCGCCGCGCCATCATTCGCCAGGTCGAGCGCCAGCTCCGCAATAACGAGCAGGCCGCCATGGAGAAGTCACGCGAACTCTTCGACGAGGTCGACGAGCGCATCGAGCGCTCCAACCGCGAGACACGCATTGCGTCCTCGCGTCACGCCGCGCGGAGCACGCGCGTTGCGCGGGGCGGCATCCTTGCTCGCGGGCCCAGCACGGGTGGCGCCGCAGCAGCCAGCCCCACTCACCGCGCCGCCGGCGCGCCCGGCTTTAGCGTCTTTGGTGGTGGCGGCGGCGGCGGCGGTCGCCGTCAGCCGGGTACCGGTGCCGCATCGCGGTCCTCAGGTGTTATGGGCTACGCGCCGGCCCCGGGCAACAGTTCCTCGGGCCTCCTGGCCTGCGAGCGCGCCGAGCAGGAGCAGATGCGGCAGCAGGTCTCCGAGAGCGCCGCCGAGGCGGAGGAGGAAGAGGAGGAAGAGGAGGAAAACGGGCAGAAGCGCTCGCGGCGGCGGGCTGCCGCGCGGCAGGCGCGCACGCAGATCCGCCAGTTCCAGGAGCTGCAGAGCCGGCCCATGACGAGCGGGCCAATCCTGAGCAGCGACAGCGAGGAGGACGACCCGTGGGACGCGAACCAGCAGCCTGCCGGCGATCAGGACCTTGATGATGACTTTGACATGGACACAGAGTCGCCACGCGCCGCTGAGGGCAGGCGCCAGCGGGCCGCGGCGCGCCAGGCGCCTCGGCGCTCCGCGCCGCGGCGCGCCAGGCGCAGCAACGCCTACACCGAGTACGACATGGGCGACGAGGACGAGGACGACCTGGATGAGGACGACCTGGACCTTGGCGACTCAGACGAGGACGCGGGCAGGAGCACCAGCCGCCGCACCAGCCGCACGCGAAGCCGCGCCGCCGGGGCGGGGCGCAGCGCGGGGGGGCGCCAGAGGTCGCGGCAGCGCCGCTCGTCCACGGAGGAGCCCAGCAACGTCATCGCTGTCGTGCAGTACTACGATCGAGACTGGCTGCGAAAGACGGTGTGCCAGATGCCGAGCGAGTCGTACTGCCCGCAGCTTGGCGACGTCATCGTCTACTGCGTGCAAGGCCACCACGAGTACCTGCGCCACTTCCCGGTCTCGGATGTGGCGCCCTGGCAGCTGCCGTGGTGGCAGCATAGCTGGCCCGTGGTCCTGTGTCGCGTGGATGCGGTCGATTTTGACTTCCCCAGCGACGAGCATCAGCGGCGCATGACCGAGGGCGACCCCAAGGTGGAGACCATGCTCGAGCTCACGGTCCTCACTGTGCCATCGCGCCAGCTCCTCCAGGGCACGCTACCGGTTCCGCGCGCCGAGCAGTGGCAGCGCGCTGTACCGGAGTCGCTGGCCGGGGGGCAGGGCCGCTTCAAGCTGCGCTACCACGCCTTTGCTGGCGCCGAGTTTGTGATTCTGCGTGAGCGCTTCGAGGTCGGCATGGAGCAGGCACTGCGCTCCGGCCAGACGGTGCACGCCATCTACGCAGGCCACCACAACGAGCCCGTCGTGTATCAGGGACGCGTCCAGGACATTGGCTCGATTGACCCGCAGTGGCCCGGGTCTCCCTGGGAGACCGTCAGCGTGCTCTGGGACGAGGTCGACGGCGAGATTGAGCAGCAGTCTGCCTGGGAGCTTCGCGCCTCGCCGCGCATCCAGGACTTTCGCGTCACCTTGCAGGAGAACGGCGGCGTGTCGCCCAGCCTCGCGCAGCGCCTCGCGGACCGCTTCGAGGACGCCAGACTCGAGAAGTGCGCGCTCGCCTTCCTCGACCCGGTCGACCTCAACGCCGTCCCAATGTATGGCACCATGGTTCCGCTGCCCATGGACCTGACCACCATTCTTAGCCGCCTGCGCGGCGCGTACTACCGGCATATCGACGCGGTGCGCCGTGACGTGCGCCTCATCCGCGAGGACTGCTTCATCTACAACGACAGCCGCTCCCAGATTTGCGCCTACTCCAGACTGTTTGAGAAGCTCCTCCTCGCCATTATCGATGAGGAGAGCGACCCACAGCAGCAACAGCAGCAGCAGCAGCAGCAGCAGCAGCGCGCGAGCTCGTCCGGCGTACCGTCCCTGGCAGCGCTGGCACCTGCACAGAACGGACACGCCACGGACGAGGATGACGACGAAGGAGCGGATTCTGACAACAGCGGGGCGGAAACCAGGCAGACGAACCATCACGGCCGCGCCGCCCGAGCCGCCGCCAATGGCTCGAGCGCGCCGAGCGTGCCCCTCTCTTCTCTTGTGTTCGCGCTGGAGGCGGTGCTCGCCAAGGCGCGGCGTCAGGACCGCTACAAGATCTTCGCTGAGCCGGTCGACGAGGCCATCGCCCCAGGCTATAGCGAGATTATTGAGCAGCCGATGGACTACGGCACAATCGGCGAAAAGCTCGAGTCGGGAGCCTATGGCACGGAGAATCAGCCAGAGATGCTCAGTGTCCAGACGGCCGTCGACATCGCCAGGGCCTTTGAACGCGACCTCACGCTCGTCTACAACAACGCCGTGCTTTACAACGAGGAGGAGTCCCCGGTCTACGCCGCTGCGGTCAAGGCCAAGGCTCTGGTCGACCGCGAGATGGCCGTCGTCGCGCGGGAGGTGCTCCGCGTCAGTGAGTGGCAGTCCCCGCCGCTGAACGCGAGCACTGCACCAGCGCCGGTGCCAGCGCCTGCGCCTGCTTCTTCCCGCCGCCGCGGCCGCAAGCAAGACGACAGCGATGACGACGACGACGGCGACGAAGAGGCAGACTTCGACGAGGATGATGATGACGACGACGACGACGACGATGGCTATGAAGATGACGCCTCCTTCGGGGGCGCCGCATCACGCCGTCGTCAGCCAAGCAACAAGCGCTCCAGGTCCAAGGCTCGCGCTCCAGCTGCTAAGCGCGCCCGCACGAGCTCCAGCCGTGCGGCACCCGCGAAACGTCGCTCCCGTAACTTGTCTGGCTTCGTGGTTGAAGCTGACGACGATGACGACGATGACGACGATGATGATGGCGATGACGGCGACGCCTATGTCCCTCGTGGTACGCGGTCCCGCGGGTAGTTGCGAGGCTGGCGCTCCTTACTCTGCTAACGTAGACAGAAGCGAGTTGCTTTCATCGACCAGAAATTCGTATGAAGCGCATGACCTGCGCCCGCATTCTTTTGGTGACTTGGCTGAGGAGAAGGCGTCTTGTCGATGACGACGACGCCGTCGTCATACTTCAGGAGGACAAGGACGAAGACGAAGACGAAGATGGGGACGTATCGCCCCGTGCTGCCGCCGCCGCCCTTTCGGCAGCGCAATCGAACCAGGCGGTGCCCTTTTGGACAGAAAAGCTGCCAGAACGCAAGGCGGCCGAATGTGCACTGGCCTCGTGAGCTCCAAGGTCTCCAAGGAGCCAGTGCCGCAACGAGAGCGGATTCCATGTTGCAGGAGAACGGCGTGGCACGGGCAAGACTCGCTCGTTCATCATGAGATCTCAACAAAGGATGTAAGGAACACATTTCATGTGGAGTCAACAGAATGGGCAAAGAAACTTGGTCGCATGTTCACTTGCGGCCGAGGTGGAGACCCCTAAACTTGGGTTGCACATGTGCGACGGGAAGCTCAAAGGACTGCGAACGGCGCTTCACCTTGGCCTTTTGCTCGCGGAGCTTGTTGGCACGCGCGGCAAACTTGTCGGAGATAGCGGGCGCGCGGCGCAGCGAGGCGCGAGGGTCGTCATCCTCGTCAAGCAGGCGCAAGTCGCGGCGTGGCGGCGCGCGTGACTTCGCCGGCGACGGCTTGGAACGGTTGGAGCGGGTGGAGCGGTTGGAGCGGCGGCGAGTTGCCTTGGGCGCCTGGCTCCGGCGGGCCTTCTTGGTGGCCTTGGAGCGCTTGCGCGATGTGGTGGCGGCCTGGCGATACTGATGCGCAAGGTCCTGGAGGTGCTCAAAGCCGGCACCGCCGAGGAGCATGCCAGAGGCGAGCATGGCAGCGAAGAGAGGCATGAGGTTGAGGCGGTGCACAATAGCCCAGAGCAGGCCGATGATGGTGGGGAGGAAGTAGAGCGTGGCGATGGGAACGACCCAGACGAGAACGTCGCGGTTCTGCTCGACCCACGGTGGGACGTGCCAGCTCCAGGCGCGGCGCTGCGCGGCGCGGCGACGGCGGCGGCGGCGCTCGGCACGCGACTTGCGCATCACGTAGTCGAGCCAGCGCTGGAAGTGCGGGTTGGTCTGAATGATCTCAGCCGCGAGGGCGCGGCGCTCGAGGATGAGCTGCGACTCAAGACGGACCATGTAGCCGCGCACATTACGCTGAATCACGACGGCGGCCCAGCGGCGCTGGAAGTCGGCGCGGTAGAGTCGGAAGGCGCGCTGGATCTTGACAATGCTGTCGTAGGTGCGCTCGGCCTTTTTCATCTCAAGGTAGGACAGCGTCGCCTGGCGCATGAAGACCTTGGTGTGGCCGATTTGGTAGTCGTCGCCGTGCTTAAGGCGCACATTGTCGCAGATCTTCTGGCAGATGGCGCGCTGCGCCTTGCGGTCGCCGCTACGGGCGAGCGCGGCGCCTTCCTTGGCGGCCTTGCGGAGGCCAAAGCTGAGCACGGCAAAGTGCTCCACAAAGTCCCCCAGCGAGAACCGCGACGGATAGCCGGCCTTGGTGACGCGCACGAGCTCGATGACGCCCGAGTAGCGCAGCTGATTGACCATGGGAATGCGCTCGAAGCGGCCCGGCTTGTTTTCGGAGTTGGGCTTGAGGCAGCGCACGTAGTGCGGGTCGCTCGCGCGGATGATGGCCATGGCGCTGGCAAGCTGGCTTTTGAAGTGCGAGCCGACCGTGGTCTTGAGCAGGCGCGAGCCTGCCTGCGTGGCACCGGCCCGCTTGGTGTCGCCCGCCGAGAGCGAGGCTCCGCGCGCGCGGCGCGGACCCTTTCCACTGTCTGCCACGAAGCTGTCAAAGTGCGCGGCCATGTCGGCGCCGCCCGCGGCGGCCTCGGCACTGGCCGGGAGCAGCATGCTAATGAGGCGATCCGAGGACGACCGGACAAGGTCGACGGCCTCCTGGCGCAGCTCATTCTTGTTCTTGATGCAAAAGCCCTCGATGCGGTATGAGACATCGCCAGCGAAATGGCGCACGGTGAAGGAGGAGGAGGTCCTGTCGTGCCGCGACACGATGAAGTGGTTGGGGAACTTGGTGGGCAGGTTGGCGTACAACTTGGCGAGAAGCGACTTGTCCGTACCGTTGGGCCAAAGGCACTCCTCATCGACGAGCGCGAGGAGGCCGATGGGCTTGGACTCGATCATGGCGATGCACTCGGCATTGTCCGGGAATTCGACGAACTTCCAGTCGATGCCCTCGCGCACGTACTCCTCCTGCTCGAAGCGGAAGACGAATTCGTTGAACTGCTGCTGCAGCTGCTCGTTGGTGTAGTTGATGCAGAGCTGCTCGAAGGAGTTGGTATCGAAGACCTCGAAGCCGAAAATGTCAAGGCAGCCGATGAGGTAGCCCTGCGCCGGCTCGCGCGAAGCAGTTGACTTGCCGGTCAGGCTGGACGCCGCCGTGAGCGCCTGGCGCAGCGCGCGGTTGATGCTAAGGCGCAGCGCCTTGGTGGGCGGCTCCGCGGCCGTCGAAGACGATGCGGCTGATGCGGCCGCCGCAGCCGCGTCCTCGAGGGCGTCATCCTCCTCGCCGCGACGGCGCGCGCGCTCGAGGTACTGGCGCTGCTGCTCCTGGCGCGCGAGCATGGCCTCGTACTGCTTGTCGTCCATGCCGATGCTGAGGTTGGTGCGCCAGACGACCCAGCCGAAGAGGCGTTCGTAGAGGTTCATGGCGAGGGCATCCCGCGCGTCCTCGGCCTCGGCGAGACTCATGGGCTTGACGACGGTCTCGCCACCGGCAATATTGATGACGCGAGTGGTGAGCGTGACCTCGAGGTCGGCGGCGTCGATCTCCAGCAGCTCGGCGGCCAGCATGATGGACTCCTCTGGGTTGACGACGCGCGCCGCCGGCATGCCCTCGCGGTTCGTCTTCTCCTTGAAGTCGGCGTTGCCCAGGTGCAGGACGGCCACGACGGCGCGGAAGAGACGCTCCATGTCCGAAGGAGAAAAGTTGAGCACCTCCATGGCGCCAACCGTGGACTGGAACTGCGCGAGGTCGTCGATGTCGGCGCGTCGCATCGTGCCGCTCTGACCGGTGTAGCGGCACTGCTTGAGCGAGGAGGGAAAGTGCCAGCGGCGCTTCTGGTCTGGGCTGGCGCCGGCCGCAAGCTCGTAGAAGATGTGGTAGTTGCGCTCGCCAGTGCCTTGGTGCACGACGCGCGCCTTCTCAAGCAGGTAGGTCTCAATGAAGGCGCCCGTGAGGTCGCCGCGATGCTCGTCGAACTTGATCTGGATGAACTTGCCGAAGCGCGAGGAGTTGTCGTTGCGCAGCGTCTTGGCGTTGCCGAAAGCCTCCAGGACCGGGTTGGCGCGCAACACGCGCTCCGCTGCGTACGCCTTGCCGTGCTTGCGCCCGAGCGAGCTCACGTACGACAGGTAGTTGAGCACGATCTTGACGGTCTCAGTCTTGCCGGCGCCCGACTCGCCGCTGACGAGAATGCTCTGGTTGCGTCCGCCGCGCGTGATGAGAGCGCGATACGCCTCGTCCGCCAGCTTGTACACGTGTGGTGGCAGGTCGATCGCTTTGAGCTTGGCCCCGCTCGAGGTGAAGCCCTTGCTGGCGTGCATGTACTGGCTTGCCACGTCCGTGCCGTACAGGTCGAGGTTCTTGAACGGGTTCACCGCAAGCAGAATCGGACCCGTGAAGGTGTAGATCTGGTCGCGCGCGAAGCGTTCCTGGATCGCCTGCAAGAGCGCCGGCTCGTGCAGCGCCTTGAGCTTGGTCAGGTCCTGCACCTTGTACAGACTGGCCGTGGCCTCGTGAATGGGCTCCACGTCCTGGGGCTCCGCCGTGACGCTGCCGCCGCGGCCGCCCGTGCCCACCTTGACGGTGACGCGGCCGTCGGCCTTGGACGCCGTCACGACGCCAGGCACCCAGGCCTCCTCCGCGTCGCGCACCCACACCTCGGTGCCAGCCTTGCTGAGAAGCTTGGCCTTCTCCGCCACGGAGACGCCAATGTCCACAAAGCCCAGCCCGCGGTTCGCCTTGAGCCCGCCCTTTTTGCTGCTACCGCGCTTGCCAGCGGACTCCCGACGCTTGGACGATCCGCGCTTGGACGATCCGCGCTTGGAGCTGGACCGCTTGGAGCTGGACCGCTTCGACGACCGCGACCCTTTGCTCACGCGCTGAATCTGGGCCGAGATGGTGCGCAGCCGCGGCGGTCGCGAGCGGATGATGGCGGCCGCCGCGTTCGCCAGGTCGGCGGCGCGCGCGCGCTCGGTCTTGAGCGAGAAGTTCACCTGCTCCTCGACGTCCGGGTCAAAGTCGTAGCCATCTGACTCCAGGGACTCCGCGTCCTGCTCCTCGAACGTCTCGCCCTCCTCCTCGTCGGAGTCCAGCGTGTAGCGCTCATCGAGGTCCAGGGTGTCGCCGTCCTCCACGAAGACCTCCTCAAAGGTCCCGTCGCGGTGAAACACCACCGAGTACTTTTCCTCCAGCGTCTCGATCAGCTTCTCCTCGCGCCCCCGGAAGTGGCCCAGCACGCGGTCAAGCTCGCGCAGCTTCTCGGGCGCGTACACGCCGTAGAAGCTCGTCAGCACCTTGCGCAGGTCCCATTGCGCGCCGCGCTCGCGCGACATCCTGCCTCGCCTCGCGCGCAGCCGTCAGCGCCGCCCCCCCTGCGCGCGCGCCGCCGCCGCCAGCCCGCCAGCCCGCCGCCCGCCCGCGCGCGCGCGACGGCGAAGTAGGTAACCCTGCCTGTCTGGCCTGCTGCTGGTCGCGCGCGCGATCGTGGCGCGCGCCGCCGCCGCCGCCCCTGCTGCCGCTCGCGCCGGGTCCGCGGCCACCCGCGGGCGGCCGCCGCGCTCGCTGCCGCCGCCGCCGCCGCCGCCGCCCGCCGCCGCCGCCGCCGCGGCCCGCCTCGCCTCGCCTCGCTCGGGTCTGCCTCGCGCGGCGCGCGCCGACCGCCGCCTCGTGTGCGCGGCACGCGCGCCCGCGCCTCATTCAGGCTCGGCTCGCCTCCGGCGCCGCGGCCGCGGCTGCGCGACCAGCGCGGTCGCCGGCGACCGGCCGCCCGCGCCGCGCTGCCGCGCCGCCGCGCCGCCGCGCGCGCCGCGGGCGGCGCGGCGGCCGGCCGCTGGCCGCCGCCCGCGCGGGGTTTGGAGTTTGATTGGGAATTCGAATTCGAATTCAAATTCGAGGTCGCATTTGAATTTTGAATTCTGATGACAAGGCCATGTTCAAGTCGAGGGCAGAATCAAATCGAGATCGACGGCGACGGCGAGGGCGACGGCGACGGCGAGGGCGGGCTGGGCTGGCAAACACCTGGGCTGCGGCAAGCGAGCGGGCGGCGCGGCGAGACGAGGCCGGG
Organism: Thraustochytrium sp. TN22; assembly: GCA_013306675.1. Lineage (NCBI taxonomy): Eukaryota > Bigyra > Thraustochytrida > Thraustochytriidae > Thraustochytrium > Thraustochytrium sp. TN22. The sequence goes on along the minus strand of JABLUY010000027.1, from coordinate 116,341 downwards.
CGGGGCGGGGCTGCGGCCCGGCGCGCGCGGCGCGCGCTGGTTAGGGCTGAGACGACGGAGCAGCACGTGCGAGCAAACCAAACCCCTGGACACAGAGGGACCAGACGGTCTGCTTTGTTTTCGTTCACTCACATTGGCAAGCAAGTCTTCGAAGGCAAGCGGTTTGCGGCGCGGCGGGGGCGGGCGGCGCGGCGCGGGGAGGCGCGGCCGCGGCGGCCCGGCTCGCCACGCTCGCGCGCGCGCGGCGCAAGCCGTCTCGACGTGTACAGACCTGCCTAGCTAGCTCAAAAGCAAGCGCAAGGACGCCCAAGGCGGTACTTCACCTCTGCGGCCGGCCAGGCGAGGTTTGCCTCGCGCGTGCTCGCGCTGCAAACCTAGAAGCCGAGGCGCGGCGGAGGCGCGGCGCGCGCGGCGCGAGGGCGCGCGGCGCAGGCGGCGGCCAAAGCTCGCCTGGCGGCGCGCGCACGAGCGCTCGCGCGAGCACGGTCGAGTCCATCGTGCAAGCCAGGCCCGTGGGCCCGTCCCAGCGACAGGCCGAGCGAGGAAGTAGAGACCTCAAGGCGAGATGAGGACGCCGGCGGGCGCGGTGTTGGCGACGCTGGCGACGCTTGTCGTGGGCGTGCACCGCGCGGCGGGTGGCAGATGTACCGCGTCGCAGCAGATGGTGCTGTACCAGGAGGGCTCCAACTTCAACACGACCCTGTACAACACCTCGTCGCTGTACTACGCGAGCGGCGCGACGTGCGCGGACAACTCCAGCGTAGGGTTCTACTACGGCGAGGCGTCGGCGGCCGGCATCGATGAAGAGTACGCGGCGGACTACATCATCTGGCTGGGCGACTCGCCCATTTGCTCCGGAGAGGAGTGCGACGACCTGTGCTCCGGCACGAGCAAGTATCAGGAAACGCTGGGCAGCGTGTGCGCCGGGTACTCCAACGACGACTTCTTCGGTGACGCGGACTACGCGAGCATCGCGGACGAGGGCATCTCGGAGGACCTGGCGCGGTGCCTGTACTCGCGCGTGGTCTGCACAAGCTCGTGGTGGAGCGTGTACCCGCGCGTGTCGCCGCAGACGCTTCTGTGCCCGGATGACGCGGACCTGGCCAAGTTCCGCCGCGTGTTTGTGCCCTCTTGCACTCTGGACTGGTGGCTGGGCAACGGGACAGACGCGGGCGGCAGCTCGAGCTCGAGCTCGGATAGCGTCTTTCGGCACCGCGGGCAGCGCGTGCTGCGCAACGTACTCATGGAGCTGGCGTACAACTACAACCTGACCAAGGCGAGCCGCGTGATTCTAGGCGGCACGCGCGGCGCGGCCGTGGGCGTGATGAATATGATCGAGCAGATCCGCGATGACCTGAACTCAATCCACGCCGAGTTCAACGCCACGGACGCGGGCCGCGATCGCCTCGTGTACGCGGTCCTGGACTCGCCGTGGTTCTTCAACGTGGAAAGCTTCACGCCCGAGTCAGCCTTCGAGGGGGAGGACGCCAGCGTTGGCTCCGGCGCCATGGAGGGCGCCTTCGCGGTGGAGGAGCTCCTGACGAAGCAATCCAAGGACTGGCTCAGCACGGCCGTGCTGCAGAGCGACTGCGCCGCGCGCTGGGGCTCCTTGGACGAGGCCCTGACGTGGCGCTGCCTGCTGCCGAGCGAGGTGCTCAAGGACCTGCCAAACGAGCGCTTCTTGTTCTTGCAGAGCCAGTTCGACCTGATCCAGCTGGAGCTGCTGGGCCTGCTCAATGAGACCAAGCGCGATGCATACGTGGACGACACCTCCTTCGCCTCCTCGGCCATCACGTACATTGAGACGTACGGCCAGCTGGTGCGCAGCGACGTGGACATGGTGCAGCGCAGCGCCCTCGCCCCCGCGGACCATTACTTCTTCATGCCGTCTTGCGGCCAACATGGCTACGTGGTGCCAACGTCGAACCACCGCGTGCCGGAACGCACGGAGGAGATTAGCGGCTTCGGCACGGTCACCTTCCAGCGCGACTTTACCGTGTGGGAGACCGTGTCGGTGGGCGGGGTCACGGTGCAGGAGGCGGCGAAACGCTTCGTGCTCATGAACGGCACGGGTGACGTTCTGCAGACGCCTGCAGGCGCGACGAGCCTTGTGCTGCAGGACGACTGCGGCACGTTTCTGTGCAACGAGCAGTGCCTGACGTCCGTGCAGCCCTTCGAGGTCGGCACGACCTACAGCCTGTGCATTCAGTACATGATTGGCGTGTACGGCGTCATGTGCCTCCTGGTCTTCCACGTGGCCTTCGCGCTGTCCTACGTGCAGGTGCGCAAGTTTCGCCGCACGGTGGCGGCGTACTGGAAGCGCGTGCAACTGGTGGAAGCTGCCAAGGACAGCGGCGACGCGGTGCGCGAGGTGGCGCAGCAGCTGCTGAACGAGGCAAGCAGCGCCGAGTACCGCAAGATCCACCTCATGGTGCGCGACCTCTCGTACTGGGCGGCGCCGCGCACGCGGCGCGACCGTCCGTACCGCATCCTGCACGACGTCGACCTGGCGTTTGCGCCTGGTTCCGTGCACGCCATCATGGGCCCCTCTGGCAGCGGCAAGTCAACACTGCTGGACATCCTTGCGCTGGCGCGCGACGGCGGCTCCGTCTCCGGCACGCACTACATCAACGGTGTGGCGTCCGACTCGGCCTCGTGCAAGTTCCTGCGCCAGTGGCTGCGCCACAACACGAGCTACGTGCGCCAGACCGACGTGCTCTTCCCGCGCCTTACGGTGCGCGAACACCTGGTGCACGCCGCCTGGCTCATGCTGCCGCAGTACATGACCGCGGAGGCCAAGCTGCGTCGCGTGTGGCAGGTGATGCGCCTGCTGGAGTTGGGCGGCTGCGCCGACACCATTTGCGGCGACGGCGGCGTGGCGGTCGAGGGCGGCATCTCGGGCGGCCAGCGCCGCCGCGTGTCGGTGGCCACGCAGCTGCTGCGCCTGCCGGCCGTGCTGCTGCTGGACGAGCCCACCTCGGGCCTGGATTCGACCAACGCGCTGCTGCTCATCAAGTCTCTGCACATCATGGCGCACGAGGCGAGCGTCAACGTGCTCATGACGATTCACCAGCCCCGGCGCGAGATCTTCGAGTTCTTTGACAGCCTCAGCTTCCTCGTGGGCGGCCGCGTCGTCTTTTCCGGCAACGCCAGCGAGGCAGAGGAGCACTTCCGCGTGCCGGCCACTTCGACCAACATCGCCAACGACATCCTCGACATGCTGCAGACGCAGTCGGATTCGGACATTGGCGATTACGAGGACCGCTACGTGCACGGCCCACTCGGCGAGGCGGTCCAGGAGGAGATGGAGGCCGAGGCCGCCGAATTGACGCCGGAGCAGCTGAGCAACCTGCAGGAGATCCTCGTGGAGAACTCCTTGGCCGAGGGCCGCTGGTCCTGGTCCGAGTCCTCCTCGGCCGCCACACTGGCCTGGGTGCATCTGTCGCGCTCCATGCGCCGCGGCGGCTTCGACATTGGCACGTCCTCGGCGCTCTCGGCGGTGGGCGGCGTTGTGGTTGGCGCGGTCTTCGTCGAGGTGAACTCGTACACCTCGCGCACGGCGCTGGCGTACCTGACGGTGGCCACCATGGCCTTTATTCAGGGCACCTTCTTGGGCGACCGCTACTTGGGCGAGAAGCGCATGTTCGACCACGAATCCGACGCTGGCACTTTCCGCTCGTGGGCCGCCTTTCTGCTGAGCCAGTTCATGCGCGATGCCGTCACCGCCACCGTGGAGGCGGTGGCCTTCGCGGCGCCAGTGTACTGGCTGGGTGGTATGAACCCGGAGCTGGAGCGCTTCGGGCTCTTCATGCTCATCATGACGCTGACCTCCTTCGTCGTGCTGTGCCAGAACGTGCTGGTGGAAATCGACCGCGACGACGTGCGCACGGCTGCCATGTGGCAGATTGGCCTGCTAGGCTTGGGCGCTCTGTTCAACGGCTTCATCGTAAAGCTCGACGACCTCCCTGTGTACCTGTCCTGGGTCCCTTACATCATGGTCACCTACTGGTCCTTTGTCGGCACGCTCATCAACGACCTCTCCGGCGTGCAGCTGCCATGCGACCTGTCGGAGCTCGAGTGCGCTGCGCGCACCGGCGACGTGGTGCTGCGCTCGCTCTCGTACGACAACCGCGACGAGTTCATGTGCGTGCTGGTGCTGATCATCTTGGTGCTGGGCTTCCGCGTCTTGGGCGTTGTGGACTTTTACATGCGCTACGTGCGCAAGCACGGCCAGCACCTGCGCTGGCGCAGCCCCGACTCGGGCCGCGGCGGTGGCGGCTCCTTCAAGGAGCCGCGTCGCCCCACGGCGGGCGGCACGCTTACCCGCACCACGACGAACGGCGGCGCCGGTGGCAGTAAGAACACCATGAATATCATGCTGGAGGCCCAGACGCCAACGCGCAAGCGCCAGGAGAACGCGGGCAAGCTCGCCCGCCAGGGCTCGGACTGGTCTTCGCCGGCCGGCTCGACGCCGGGCGCCAGCCGCGGCGGCGGCATGCCGGGCGTCTCGGAATTTGCGCTCTCCCCGGGCCAGCCGCCGGGGTACGCGGGCGGCCAAGGCAACCCGGCCTTTGGCCGCGATTACCTGCGCGAGATGCCCGAGGTGGAGCTCGGTTTTTACTCAGAGGAGCAGGGCAAGCTTACCTTCGTGCAAAGCCCGCTGTCGGCCTTTGTGCTGGACCGCAACGTGTTTTTGCTCTTCTTCCTGTTCGACTTCTTCAGCTCGGCGTACATGTGTGGCTTCGAGGCGGCTGATGCGGAGAGCACGGGCCTCCTGGTCATCTCACTCCTCATCTCCATCGTCTACGTGCTGTTCTTCTTCTTCCAGCTCTTCTTCCTCATCCCGACCACGCTCGACGGCAAGCTCGACTGCACCTGGCACGGCTCGCGCGACACCATGATGGGGTTTTTGGCCGTCATTGACGTGGCGCTCACCTCGCAGGCCACGGCGGCCAGCGCGGATTTTCGCATCCAAATTATCCTCGCCATGGTGGTGCGATTCACGCGCTTCTTGCGCGTCTTCCTCTTTTGGTACAAGGTCGACGCCTACCACCGCGCCACGGCGCTGTCCTTCCTCGAGCTCAAGGACGAGCTGCTCGAGGAGGTCGCGCAGACGACGCAGTCGCAGAGGTACCAGCCGCTGCAGCAGCAACAGCGCGACCCGGGCGCGCGCAGCCGCCGCATCTCGGGCTTCGATATGACGCCGGACGACCTCGCGACCTTGCGCAAGAGCCAGCAGCCTCGGTCGCCGCAGCAGCCAACCCATCGCCAGCGCGAATCTCTCGACCACGTGCCGGCCGTCGTGCGCATGCAGCACCGCTCGCGTGCCTCCCTTGGCCGCTCGCGCCGCATTTCGCTCGGCACGGTGGATCCCAACGCGCCGCCGCGGCCTCGCCCAGCCCGTCCTGCTCGTCCTACGGGCAGAAGTGCTGCACAGCGCGTGCGCCGCAGCGTCGAGGCTCCCGGCTCCATGTGGCGCGCGGCCGGCAATGGGTACTACTACAATGCGGCCACCGGCCAGATGCTCTCGCTCAACCAGCTGGCCCAGCGTCGCGCGCCGCCGCCGCCGCCGCCGCCGGGGGGGCGGTGAGAGTAAGAGACCTTCGGCTGTACAGATCACCAGCAGCGAAAGCAGCGCAAAGCAACGCAAAAGTAAAAACGATGTGTGTTTGTCATGATGAAAACGATGATGATGATGATGATGATGATGATGGTAGGCAGGCTATCGAAGGACTCCGGGTTCTCGATAGTTTTCAAGGTGGTCCCCAGGGCATCTTTCAGCTTGTCAACCTGGGCACGCTCATAAGACGTTGCCTTGAGTGCGAGCTGCTTCCATGCGTTCGCTGAGCCCTCGTCACAGATAATAAAGCACCAGAAGCATCGTAGGTGTGGTGTGGATGTCGGCGTTGCAATTCTTCCTGTCGACGAGTGCCCAGCCTATCAGATTGGATGCTCGGCGGCCTCGCACCTCGCGCCACCTGCTCGGCAAGGACTACTAGCACGAGAGAGGGAAGATGGTTGAGATATTCTTGGTCTGTCAGCTGGCCTACGGTCAGGCGGTCATAGGGCCGGTCACGTCTGTCCCTTGCCGAGCACCGATCGCGAGATTGTGCTCAATCGCGCATTGTTCAGGTTGGCATATGCCACCAAGGCGGGTGACCTCCTCCGCTCTGGCGTGGTGCGAGCGATCACAAAGAGCACGGCGAGAGAACTTGTGCAGTCCGAAGGAGCAATGTTGCTGCGCGAGTGCCAGGAGCTTGCAAAGTCCAAACTCGGCAGCGCAGCCGTCGAGATCAACACTGCGCACCTCGACGAGCTTGCGCTGGCGCGCAAGAGACGCTGCACGCAAGTCTTCACGGACGAGCTCCGCTCACAACGAGGCGACGCCGTGCTTGCATTCAGCGGGCCGCCAAGGGTACGCGGCGTCGCTCCTTCCGTGCGCTGGCGCAAGGCCTAGCCTCGGTTTCAATTGGAGCATAACCGGGGGCGCACCGTGGACTGGTGCGTTGACCAGTCGCTCTCGCTCCTGGTGCGCGAGGCGGTCACGAAGCCGCCCTCGCGCCAAGCGAAACAGGGCCGCGAGGCTGGCGACGGCCGGGCAGCGTCGCAGCATGGACGTCGTCGTCGTCTAAGTTCGGCACTTTTTCCTTGAAACGTTAGAGTAGCTCTAGAGACAAGCTCTAGCTTGCCAGCTCGCCAGCAAGCCAGGTCTGCTGCCCTCGCCCGCCGTCCAGGTCGCTCGCTAACTGGACCTCGTCGCGCTCGCCGCACGCTTGCCGCGCTTGCCGCGCGACTCGCGCTTGCGCGGCGGCGGCGGCGGCGGCAGGCAGTAGACCCGCAGCGGCGCAACCTTCGTGGTTGGCAAGCAACCCCGCGGTTGTGGAACGTGCGCGCTCGCGGAGTCGGCGGAGTCGCGGGCTTGCACAGCGCCAAACCAAACAACTTGCGAACCTTCGCGCGGCGCGGCAGCGGCGGCGGCGGCAGCGGCGGCGGCAGCGGCGGCGCGGCGGCGCGGCGCGGCGCTCGGCTGGGCCAATCAATAACATGTCCTCGTTGATTGCGACGCTCGGCGAGAATGCGCTGGGGAAGGGCCAGAAGAAGGAGCAGGACGCGGAGGAGGCGCAGGAGGCGCAGGAACTAGATGCGGAGGAGGACGAGGACGAGGAGCACGGGGAAGCGGAGGAGCTTAGTGCGCACGGCCAGGAACACATGAACGCACTGCTGGCGCTTCGCGGGGCAGCTGATATCTCTCCGGAGGAGGGAGTCATGCTGGAGCGGTGCTGGGAGGACCCGACGTTCGCGCCGGACGAACTGAAGCGCTGCAGCCGAGGTGCAGTCGAACTGCTTTACGCTCACAGGGGTCTTCTGTCCGCGCCTCAGTTGCACAAGTCCATCTTGAATATGAATCTTGAAGAGGAGGAGATAATGGTCATTATGGAACTCTACGGAGATCTTAGGATGCAAATGGGCGCGCAGGTCTGGCCGCTCCGCGACCACTGGACCATGGAGATCACGGACGTGCAGTACGCGTCGTCGAAGAAGAGCCCAGCTTATGGGCAGCTTTCCAGCAGCAGGAGGAAACAGCGGCGAACCGTGGACGGCGGGCGGCCCAGCAGCTCCCGCGAGGATTTCGCCGTCGAGGAGGAGGAGGAGGAGATCGCGGAAGCGGCGCCTCCGCAAGGCGCCTCGGGTCACACGGGCCAGACTCGCACGGTCTCGCTCCACGGTGGAACGACCAAGACTGCCTACTTTTTCCATCCAGTCAGCATCAAGCGGTGGGACATCACGCGAGAGGACATTGGCAAGCTCCGCTCGACGGGCATCGCGGTTCCCGCCGTGGCCGCGCGCCCAATTGGCCTCGCCGGCGGCAGTGGGGCTCCTCGCGCCGAGTATGCGTCCCTTGAGCGCAACGTTGCGCCTGTCGTGTACGTGATCGTGCGTCTCCTCGTCCGGCAGGGCCTGCTCCCCGACAAGGTGCTTGACTACTTCCGAGCCAAGGCACGGGGTGGCGCTTTGAAGAAGACATACAAAGAGGAGCTTCATGACTTCGCTGCCATCGGGAAGAGCACCATTCATTTCGTGGCGGGACTCCATCTCCGCCCGGACGACATCATCTACGCCAGGACCGTGGACCAGCAAGGGCAGGTCTCTGCCCTGCACCCGCGCAGCAGCACGACGGCGCCTATAGAGACCTCCCGGGTCGGTTCGTCCGCCGACAGCGCCGACGGCGTTCAGGGAGCAGAAGAGTACATCCGAGGACGAGTGGTCATGTGCTGGGAATTCAAGACCAACCTGAAGCTGGGCGCGATCTCGTGGGAGCAGTTCCCGGTGGGAGATGACAGAGCCAATGCGCCGACTAGGAGGACGCCCCAGCGAACCGCCACGCAGCAGTCACAGGCATCGGCTGCGAGGGCGGCGCGGCGAGTCCCCACTGTGAGCAACCCGCTCGCGCAGGTGTGCTCGTACATGTGTGCAACAAACACCAGGTACGCGTGCATCACGGATGGCACCATGGCTTTCTTCGTGCGGCGCGAAACCGATAAAAACAAAAAGCGCCACGTGAGCATCACGGCCCCGTTTTTTCTCAACCAGGACGTCGAGGGTCACTCAAACCCGTACGGGATCTCCTTCGCGGTCGCGGCGCTCCACGTGGTTCACCTGGCCGCGCTCGACTTTGTGGAACAATGCAGTGCGGAGCTGGGAACTAAAGTGGACTGGAAATGGGCCAAGACCAAGTTGACGGAGGCCGACGTGACGTCCTTTTCCTCGGAAGACGCAGTACTGGACGAGGATGACGATGGCGGCAGCGATGAGGAGACTAAGGCTCAGGAAGGCGCGGATGCGCCCGCGGGCGGCGGGCGCGGCCATGTGGCGGCCTCGCTCGCAGAGAGCTTTCGCCGCCGGGCGTCAACTCGCGGCGCGCGCGGCGCCGACAGCAGCAGCAGCAGCAGCAGCAGCGGCAGCGGCAGCGGGGCTGCCGGGGGGGTCCCCTTCACGCTCAACTTCGACAAGCATCCCGGCCCGAGGCTGTACGTGCTGGGCGGCTACGGCAACGGCTACGTGAACATGGAGGTGCACGGCCGCGCGTGTTTCGTCAAGGTGCTGGGCAACGGCGAGGACGAGGCCGACCCGGACCGCGTCGCGTACCGCGCGGAGCTGGACAACGAGATCAAGGTCTACCGCGCCCTCCAGCCGCTGCAGGGCAAGGCCATCCCCGAGCTCGTCTGCTCCGCGTTCGCGCGCTACTTTGACCTGCGCGTCATGGCCGTCACCCTCGAGGGCGCCAGCCTCGCCAGCGCCAAGGGCCGCGCCAAGGCCCGGGCCCTCCTCCTGCCTGATGCCGACGTCACTGACGACACTGACGCCGCCGCCGCCGAGCTCGCGGCGCGCGCCAAGACCGCGCTCGCGGCGCTCCACGCCCACGGCTACCTGCACGGCGACGTGGCGCTGCGAAACGTCGTCATCAACGACGCCGGCGCCGTCAAGCTCATCGACCTCGGCCGCGCCACCCGCCGCGGCTGCAACGAGGCCGCCCGCGCCGACGAGATGCGCCACCTCGACGAGGCCATCCACGGCCTCTATGTCAATCCATCATGCTGATTACTGTTCGTTGGCTTGGCTCATTCGTTTTTGGTTTTAGCTTGGCATGGTGCGGTTCTCCGCCGACTTCTTGCACGCGAGCAGCTCTTGAATCGGACTCGAATCGATGCTAGATCCTGGCTTGCTCTGCCTCCCAGGAGGCGCGCTGCCTGGCCTGCTGTAACTCCGAGGAGGCGTGCTGCCTGGCCAGCTCATCCTGCCACGGGCGATGGGTCACCGCTGGCGCCTCGCGCCAAAACCGCGCCTGCTGCTGCTGCTGCTGCTGCTGCTGCATGCCGTTCAGCATCGCCACCGTCCGGTTGCCGACCTTGATTCACAGATCCATGAACGCGTCGCGCCGGGGCGAATGCATCGTCAGGAGCAGCGCCTGGGCTCGGCGCCGCCGTCCTCGTTGATGTCGAAGGCGTTGGCGCGGTTAGCAGCCACATCTGGGCCGGCCGAGGCGTAGTGCCAGAGGTCGTCCTTGTCGCCGTACCAGGGTTGCAGTGCTGTAGCAGCTAGCTGGTGAGCACCCAGACGGTGGTCTCGTGCACGATGCCGTCCTTGCCGCCGTACTGGACCCTGAGTGAGTGCCGGGACTTGCTGGCTGTCACTGACAGACTTCTGCCGCCGTGACAGACAGAAACCCATCGTGACGTCCCACATGGCCTTCTCAAGATGCATGTGATCAAAGTCCAACTCCACCAATGCGGTGGTGATTGAGCACCGCGATAACCTTCTCGTGCTGGTCGTCCCATCCCACAACACGATGAAGGACGAGATATGTCGCAGGAGGACCTCGTCTAGTGATCTCAGATTCGTTCTGGCACCGAGATGCCAGCTCCTGGTCCTTGTGCTACAGCTCTCTTCTCTTCAGCGCCAGCTCCTCCTTCCTTGGCACCGGTCAGCGCCAGCTCTTCCTTCCTTGGCACGCTTGGCACCGGCTCTCCGTCGTTCAGATCCAGATCCACGTTTTGCTCCTCCATTTGTCTTGACGCCGCTGGTGAGCAGCTCCTGATACACCCAAAGCTCCGCGGCACACCAGGGGGCGCCAGGAGACGTGACTTTATGACCTCTGTAGCTCGTACTCCAAATCCCAGCCCACTGGATCGTAAAAGGGACGCGGGGTGCCAAGGAGGCAGAGCACGACGAGCACCAGGAGCAGCGCTAAGAGAGCCATGGTCCAGGACACGGCGAAAAGGAGCGTCATTGGCGTGACAGCCTGGGAGAAGCGACTTGCCGCGTCGCTGCTTAAGCCCTCCAAGGCGTCCCTCACCTCTGATGTGCAGCCGTATATGTATGGAAAGGTGGACTGAGCGCCGATCTGTGTGTGTGTGTGTTTTACGCGAGGGATGGCGACGTCTGTTAGTCGGCCAGCTACGAGCCACGCCGTCTCTGCGTTGTTGCGTACTTACCGTGAGGACGATGAGATAGTTGAGCAGATAGCCGAAGATCACGACGAAGAGCAAGTAGCGGTGGCCAGGCTGGAACTCCGGCAGGCTGATGAAGCCCATGTACTCGCTGTAGCCAAACCAGAGGAGTGGGATGGCGAGAATGCTGCCGATGACGAGAAAGAAGAGGAAGACGATTTGCCGCGCCGTCCAGCCCGGCGAACTGGTGATGAGCGCGGTGGCCGAGCCCGTCACGCTGCAGTTGCCGTAGACGGTAAAGTCCACGTACGTGGCGAAGGCCGGATCAAAAACATCCAGGTAGTACGTGGAACTATTGTACGAGACATCGAGCTGCCTGTCGATGACCAGGACCGCGATGCAGACCCAGGTCAGCACGAAGTTGATGAGCGGGATGCCAATCAAGTAGGAGCGCTCGTTGTTGAAGCACGCCCAGATGTACCACAGCGGGCCCGGCGCCCGCTTGTGCTGCTGCTCCGTGCGCACATCGCGCGCCATGGCTCCGCGCCGTCCGCCGCGCCCGCGCCCGCCCGCCCGCCCGCCCGCCCGCGCAGCCGCCCGAGCCCGAGCCCGCCGCGATGCCGGTCTGCTGCAGGCGCGACGCGGCGAAGAAGAAGAAGAAGAAGAAGAAGCGGCATTCACGCCTCCTCTGCCGGCGCCAACCGAAGGACGGCGCGCGGCGCGGGCGGCAGCGCGGCGCGGGCAGGCGGGCAGGCGGCAGGCGCGCGGGCCGGCAGGCAGGCAGGCAGGCAGGCAGGCAGGCAGGCAGGCAGGCTCGCCGCGGGCCGGCAGCATGGGCGAGTCGAAGCGGATGCGCTTCGAGCACGACGGCCGGCTCGTGTACGAGTGGGAGCAGAACCTGGAGGAGGTGCTCATCTACGTGCGGCCGCCCGAGGGCGTCACCGCCAAGATGATCGAGTGCAAGATCACCAAGAACCATCTCACGCTCGGCATCAAGGGCAACCCGCCCTTCATTGACGTAGGTGGGCGAGGCCTGGAGGCGTCGTGGAGAGCGAGCGCAGGCAGCAGACTGACGACCGGCGGCGCGCGCCGGGGCACGCGCAGGAGGACCTGGGGGACAGCGTGGAGGCGGACGAGTCGGTGTGGACCATGGACGACGGCGAGCTTGAGATCAATCTGAAGAAGATGCGCAAGGCGTCGACGTGGGAGGCGGCGCTGCGCGGGCACGGCGAGCTCGACCCGCTGGCCAAGGCCGAGGTGCAGAAGAAGATGACGCTGGAGCGCTTCCAGGAGGAGCACCCGGGCTTTGATTTTAGTGGCGCGGAGTTTAGCGGGTCCGCGCCGGACCCGCGTACGTTCATGGATGGCGTCAAGTACAAGTGAGCAGAATGCGAGATTAGGCGTCGACGTGGGAGGCGGCGCTGCGCGGGCACGGCGAGCTCGACCCGCTGGCCAAGGCCGAGGCGCAGAAGAAGATGACGCCGGTGCGCTTTCAGGAGGAGTACCCGAGCTTTGACTTTAGTGGCGCGGAGTTTAGCGGGTCCGCGCTGTATCCGCGTACGTTCATGGATGGCGTCAAGTACAAGTGAGCAGAATGCGATGAGCAGGAGCAGAAATGTTGAAAGATTGTGCATGAGCAATAGAGCACACGTGAGAAGAGCTTTTCTGGGAGAAAACCAAGCAAGCAAGCAAGCAGGAAAGCAAGCATGCATGCACGCCTGCAAAGAAGCTGCGGGCGGGCCAGCGAGCGTGCACGGCCGACCAGGCATGCCGATCGTTGCTGCTGTTGCTGCTGTTGCTGTTGCTGCTGCTGCTGCTGCTATACCTTGCCGTGATCGGCTGGGTCGTAGGTGTCATGCCTCGTGTTGTGAGCACACACAAGGCAGACGAGTTTAGCAGAGCAGAGGAGAGATCAGATCTGACGGGTCCACATGGAGGAGTCGATCTCGACCTTCTTGTAGCGGGGCTCCCAGAAGGAGGCGTCAATGATCTCGCGAAGGCGGACGGGGTCATCATCCTCGTCGTTGCGCGAGGTCTTGCCCTCCTGAATGGCGGTCTGGCAGATGCGCGTGGCAATGTGGCGCGTGACGGTGGTGAGCTCCTCGTGAGGCGGGAGCAGGGGGGCGTCCGGGTCGCCGTCCTTGGTAGGGCAGCACTCGGCGAGCGCGCGCGCGGCGGCCATGAGCATGCCGTCGGTGACGCGCGTGGCGCCAACGACCTTGCAGGCGAGGCCGACGGCCGGGAAGATCCACGAGTTGTTGGCCATGGAGTGCACGAAACGCTTGGTGGTGCGCGTGTAGGTGGTCTCGCTGATGACAACCTCGGTGGGCTCGAAGAGCGTGCCGGTGGCGACGACGGCGCGGTTGTCTGACCATGCCATCATGTCGGCGGGCTTGCCCTCGACGCGGTGCGTGGGGTTGCTGAGCGGGAAGATGATGGGGCGCTCGCAGTTGGCGGCCATGGCGCGCACGACGTCCTCGGTGAAGAGGCCCGGGACGCCGGTGACGCCAATCATGACGGAGGGCTTGGCGTTCTTGACCACGTCGAGCAGGCTGTAGGAGGTGCCGTCGCCGCCAGTCCAGTTCGAGAGCCGCGAGCGGTCCTGGGCGAGTTCGCGCTGGAAGGGCAGGAGGCCGTCGAGGCCGTCGTGCACGAGGCCCGGGCGGTCGACCATGAAGATGCGGGCCTTGGCCTCCTCCTCGGTGAGGCCCTCCTGCATCATGCCGTTCTTGATCATCTCGGCAATGCCGCAGCCGGCGCTGCCGGAGCCCACCATGACGATGTTGCGGTCCTTGAGCGGGTAGCCGGCCTGCTGACAGGCGGAGAGCAGGGTGGCCAGCACGATGGTGGCGGTGCCCTGGATGTCGTCGTTAAAGGTGCAGAGCTGGTCGCGATACTTCTTGAGGATGGGCGAGGCGGACTGGATGTCAAAGTCCTCCCACTGCAGCAGGGCGTCCGGGAAGAACTCCTTGACGCAGGAGACGAACTGGTCGACGAAGTCAAAGTACTCCTTGCCGCGCAGGCGCTTGGAGCGCCAGCCGATGTAGCTCGGCTGGTTGAGGATGGCCTCGTTGTCGGTGCCGACGTCGAGGAAGACGGGCAGGGTTTCGGGGCCGGGGATGCCGCCGATGGCCGTGTACAGCGAGGCCTTGCCGATGGGGATGCTCTGGCCGTTGGCGCCGAGGTCGCCGAGGCCGAGGATGCGGCTGCCGTCCGTGACGACGATGGTCTTGACCTGCAGGCGCGTGTCCACGTCCACGGGCGCGCCGGTGTGGCCGCGCGCCACAAGGTTCTTGAACATGTCGCGCATCTGCGCGCGCAGCGGGTACGAGATGAAGATGCCGCGCGGGCGCCGCCAGATCTGGCTGAACTTGATGGCCGCCAGGCCGACGGTGGGCGTGTAGATGATGGGCATCATCTCCGAGATGTGCCGCGACAGCAGCGCGTAGAAGAGCACCTCGTTCGTGTCCTGCAGCTGCCGCAGCATGATGTGCTTCTCCAGGTCCGTCGTCTTGACCGAGTACGAGGCGTACGAGCGGTCCAGCTGCTGGTCCAGCGTCTCGATGTGCGGCGGCAGCAGGCCGCGCAGGCCCAGCGCCTTGCGCTCCTCCTCGCTGAACGCCGTGCTCTTGTTATAGATGGGGTTCTCCAGCAGCCGGTGGCCGGCCTCCTCCCACGCCACGTACTCCACCTCCTCCTGTCCGAACCGCTGCTGCATCGTCATGCCGTTCGCCTCCGTCGACGTCGACGTCGTCGACGCCAGCATGCGCACGCCGCCGCGCGCGCCGCGCCACGCGCCGCCGCGCCGCGGCAGCCCCGACAGCGCGCGCCTCATCCTCGCTGGTCCTCGCTGCCGCGCGCGCCCAAGTATCCGCCGCCGGCGGCCCGCGCCTCGCCTCGCCTGCCTCGCCTGCCTCGCCTCGCCGCCTCGCCTGCCCCCGCCGCGCGCGCGCCGCCCGCGCTCCTCCGATCGCGCTCTGCCGCGCGCCGCGCTGCCGCGCAGCCCGCGGCCGCTAGGCGCCTTCGCTGGGCGCGCTGCGCCGAGTCTCGCCTCGCCTCGCCTCGCGCCAGCCAGCTCGCTCGCCTGCTCGCCCTCCGCCGGCGCGGCGCCCGCGCGGCGCGGCGGCGCTGGCGGGGCCTCGCGGGCGCGGCGCGCGGCTGCGCGAGCGGGCTGGCCGAGCGCGCGGCGCGGGTCTGCCTGCGCGCGCGCGGCGGCGGAGCGCGGCGGCGGCGCCCGTCCCGGCGGCGCAAAACCGCGCAGGCGCCGCGGAGGAGGACGCGCCCAGCCAGGCCGCTGCGCCGGCGACGGCAGGGCGGCGGCGCGGCGGCGGCGCGGCGCGGCGAGGCGAGGCAGGCGGCGGCCGGCGACGGCGCGGCGGCGACGGCGCGGAGCAGCAGGCTGGCCCGGCAGCGACGGCAGCGAGGCGCTCGCCGCGTTCTCTACGAGGACGAGGACGACGTGACGCCGGTGGGCCACTAGGGCGTGCCACGGCGCGTGCGCGGGCAGGGCAGGCGAGCACTGCAGTGCAGGAAGGCGGGCGCAGGCGGGCGCAGCCGCGCAGCCGCGCGGCGGAGGCGGGGCCAATCGATGTCGGCCAGGCCGTCCGACGGCTGGCCAGGGCCGGCGCGGCGACGAGGAGGAGGAAGTTCGCGTACGCCGCACGGGGTCGACGACTCGACGAGCGCCAGCGGCGCAGGCGAGCGCAGGCGACGCGCCCCTGGGTCAACTTGAAGTGCACGGCTGCGCATGCGTGTGTGCGACCGCAGCTGCAGTGGAGATCATGACTGGCGCTACGGACATCTGTCGGCACTGCCGCAGTTGCAACTTCAAAGGTGCAAGGCCTGGGGTTGGCTTGGCGTTTGGCTTGGTTGGCAAGCCCTGCCAGGGCTTTTGGCTTGACTTGACGTGGTGCTTGCCAAGGAGTCGGCGTCCGGCCGCTGGCCGGCGCATGGCATTGATGGCAATCAAAGTAAATACAGAGAGAGAGCGCTCATCCCAGCCTACAAACTACGAAGAAGACGTCAGTGGGTCACTGTGAGTGATCTCGGTTGACCAGCCAGCCGTGCCTGTGCTCAGTGCGCCTCAGTGCTCACAGTTCACGGTTCGAGTCCGAACCGACGCACTCGCAGGCACTCGCAGGCACTCGCAGGCAGTGGTAACTACTCAGAGTCACAGGCACTCACAGTCTCACGTCCCGGACAACCAAAGACGGACGGTGGAGTCGGCGGAGCAAGTAGCGAGCAATGGCCAGGGCACAGAGGGGCAAAAGTCGCAGGCGTACACGCGGCCCGAGTGGCCCTTGAGCTTGTAGAGCAGATGCGCGTCCTGCGACGTGAGGCTAAAGACGTAGACGCTGGTTGAAGCGCTGCCCGTGGCGAGCAGCGTGGCCACCGGGCGGCCGAGCGCGTCCGCCAGCGCGGGCGGCGTGGCCACGCGCGGCGACGAGCCCGCGCCGCCCGCCAGGTCCGCGGCCAGGGGGCTGAAGAAGGACGCGCGGATCGGCCAGTTCTTGTTGCGGTGGCCCAGCAGGTTGAAGAGCGAGGGCGCGGTCTGCGGCGCTGCGCCCGCGCGTCGCTGCAGCGCCTCGTCCGCGGAGTACACGCGCAGCACGTTGTCGTAGCTGTTCACCGCCAGCAGGCCGCGCGCGTCCGGCCCCGTCGCCGTGCACAGGCTGGTGATGGGCCGCGCGGCGCTCTCGTTGAGCAGTGGGGTGGCCTCCGGGAGCGGGGCGCGCGTGCGCAGGTCCCAGGCGCGCACCACGCCCGTCGAGCTGCCGGTGAGCAGCGTGTGCGGCGCGTTGGAAGGCACGTGCAGCACGTTGACCATGGAGGACGCCGGCGCCGACGAGGCCGCATCGCCGCCCTCGGCGTCGCCCGCGTCGAAGAGCTGGATGGACCCGCCGGCGCGCGCATCCAGCGCCGCCACCTTGCCCTTGCTCGTGCCCGCGTACGCCAGCGCCGCCTGCGTGCGGTCCGCCTCGATTGCCTGAACGAAGCCATCCAGCTTGAAGGTATGCAGCTGGCCCGTGTCCCCACCGCTGCCGCCACTGCCATTACCGCCATTGCCATTGCCATTGCCATTGCCATTGCCGCCGCTCGCGCCACTGCCGCTGGAAGTGGCCGCCGACGATGGGCCCGAGGCGGCCCCCGTCTGCCCGCCGCCGCCGCTCGTACTGCCACCACTCGTGCCGCTACCGCCGCCGCCGCCGCCGCCGCCGCCGCTGCCGCCGGTCACGTCAGCGCCGGCGCGAGAGACGTCCCAGAAGCGCGCGGTCTGGTCGAAGCTGCCGGACACGACGAGCGCGCCGTCGCAAGTCCACTTGAGGTCGGCGACGAGCTGCGTGTGGCCCTGCAGCCGGCGCGTCGAGTCCTTGGGCACGGCCTCCGCCAGCGAGGCCGATGAGTCCGCCGCGCGGGTGCGCAGGTCGTCCGGGTCCACGGCGCGCAGCACCACGCTGGCGTCAAAGGAGCCCGAGGCTAGCCAGCGCCCGGTCGGCGCCCATCGGCAGCAGTACACGGCGCCCTGGTGCATGTCGTCCAGCTCCACAAAGCGGTCCAGCGGGCTCAGGTACGAGATGGTGCCGGCGCCCGGCGCCCCGCTGAGGGGCAGCTTGAACGGGTAGATGATGCCGCGGTCCGCGGCCGCCAGCCCCCGCGCCTCAGTCGCCGCGCTCGCGCCAGGGGCGGCGCCCGGCGGCGCGCCCGCCGTGAGCTGCGCCTCGGCCTGGAAGAGCGAAGACGACCCCCTCGGCTTGCGCGCCGCTGTCGCCGCTGTCGCCGCCGCCGTCGTCAAGGACGCCGGCGCAGCGCCGGCCCACCCGGTGGCGCCCTCGCGCGCAGTGGCCTGCGCCTGGCCAAAGGGCGCCTCGCCGTTGCGCGGCGACCCGGGGAAGACCGCGCCCGGCTGCGGCCGGTACTCGTCGGCCGCCTCGGCCGCCTCCACCTCGAACGGCCGCGCGCGCGCGCGGTTGAGCAGCCACTGCAGCTGGCTCAGCCGCATCGACAGCTCGTACACGGACCGCTTCAGGTCCCGGTTCTCCTTCTCCACGTCCGCCATGCGCCGCTTCAGCTCCGCCGCCTCCTCGCCGCCGGCCCGCATCCTGCCGCGCCGCCCGCGGCGCGCGCGCCCGCGCCCGGGCACGCTCTGCCGCGATCCTGGACTGCTGCGCCTGCACCTCGACGAGATTGGCCGCGGTTCCAAGGGTTCCACCTGCCCGCCCAGCCCGTCATCACCATGATCATGATGACCATGCTGCTGCGCAAGGCCCGCGACTGCGCCACCGACCGCGAGCACCGGGCAGGCGCGGTCATGCGGTGGCCCGGAAATGGCACACGGAGCGCCGGGGAGTGAAGCGAGTCTCTAGCTAGCTAGCTAGCTAGCTAGCTGGCAAAGACCGAGACGGCAGTGGCACGGCTCGTGAAGGCTCGCTCCTCGTCTGCGTTATGCTTGTGCATTGACGCCACGGCGCTCGCGTCGTGCTGGGCGTGCAGCACGAACCCACCACCGTACTCACTGTCAGAGCACGCCCGTGGCCGGCAGTACACCGTGACCGCAACGATGATGTCGGCGAGCAAAGGCAAGCAAAGCTCGCTTTCCCTTCCCCCCCCTCGCAAGCTCGCCGCAGCAGCAGCAGCAGCAGCCAGAAGAAGAAGACGACGGCGACGAAGATGCCGCGGCGCGTGGGCGTGGTGGTGGCGGTGGACGTGGGGTCGCGGTCCACCAAGGCCGCGGCGCTGGCGAGCAGCGGCGGCGGCGCGGCGCTGGCCGAGGGCCGCGCGGCGTACGAGCTGACGCACGGCGCCCATGGCGAGGTCAAGATGGACGCCGAGGCGTGGTACAAGGCCTTCGCGGACGCGCTGGAGCAGGTGCTGCGCGGGCTGGACCCGGCCGAACACCGCGTAGAGGCCGTGGTGCTGAGCGGGCAGATGCAGTGCGTGGTGTGCGTGGACGCGTCGCGTGCGCTCGGGCCGGCCATCGTGTACAGCGACACGCGCGCGCGCGCCGAGGCAGCGGAGCTGGAGCAGGCCTGGGGAGGCGCCGCGGCCATCGAGGCGCTCACTGGAAACTTCAAGGGCGCAGCCTCGTGCCTGGCCAAGCTCCTGTGGCTCGGCCGCCGCAAGGCTGCGCTCCTCGCCGTGGCGCGCCACGTGCTCTTCGGCGCGCACAGCTACGTGGCATGGCGCCTCACGGGCCGCGCGGCCTGCGACCGGACCACGGCCGTCACCACGAGCCTGGCGCGCCGCGCCGACCCTGACGCCTGGTGCTCCGAGGTGCTGCGCCGGCCCGAGTTCGCCGCCCACCTCGCGGCCTGGGAGCCCATGCTGCCCACGCTGGTCCCGGCGCACGAGGCGCTCGCGACGCTGCCGAGTCTCGCCGCGGTGCAGGGCCTCGACCCTGCGCTGGCGGCCGCCTTTGCGGACAGCGCCGGCGTGCGCGTCCACCACGGGCCGGGCGACCTCGCGTCCACTACGCTGGGCGCTGAGGCCCTTGAGGCCTGGGCGAGCGCCGGCGTCGACGCCACGCAGGCGAGCGCGGACGCCGTCCAGGCGAGCGCGGACGCCGCTCAGGCGGGCGTGGACGCCGCTCAGGTCTCGCGGAGCTACCTGTACCTGGGGACCTCGGGCTGGGTGGCGCGCAGCGAGGAGCGCGACCCGGACGCGGCTGCAGTCGCGGGCCTCTTTCGCATTGCGCACGCCGCGCCAATCCGAGACATCGTCGCCTCGCCCATGACCACCTGCGGCGGCAACCTGGAGTGGTTCCTGGACGTGATGCGCAGCGCTGAGGCGGGCGACCGCATGTCGCTGGCAGCGATGGACAAGCTCGCAGCCCGCAGCAAGCCTGGTGCCGGCGGCGTACTGTACATGCCATATCCAAGCGGCGAGCGTGCGCCCGTGAGCGACCCAAACATGCGCGCCGCCTTTGTCGGGATGAGCGGCGCCACGACCCAGGCGGACCTGGCCCGCGCCGTCCTCGAGGGCGTCGCCTTCCACCTCCGTTGGCTCGCCGAGGCTGGCGCCGTCTTGCCCGCGGACGCCGCACTGCCAACTGTTGTCGTGGGCGGCGGCGCGCAGTCCACCGTCTGGCGCCAGATCCTCGCCGACGTTCTGGCGCGTCCCGTCCTGACCCAGACCGCTGGCGTCGACACCGCCGTCCTGGGGGCCTTTGTCAGCCACCTCCCTCCCGCTGCCCTTGCAGACCTCCGCCCTGCGGCGCTGCAGCGCACCGACCCCTCCACGTCCTACGAGTCTCTGTACACGGCGTGGCGCGCCTTTTTCGCCGCCTTGCAAGCCCCCTACGCTGTCCTCGCCAACCGGTGCTAAGTCTTGAAGAGTACCCGTGACATCAAACCTTGTGCACGACCCTGTCGGGAGCATCATTCTTGGGCGACATCTTGCCGGACCTGGGCGACGTCTTTGCCTGGCTTCTCAGCGCGCGTCATGATCTCGCCCCAGCCAGCTGGTTTTGCAACGCGCCGGGCTCGGGCGTGTGGGACATTGCCACGGTGGCGCGTCCTCTCCCTTGGCAGGACGCCCTGGCCTGCCGCTCGTGCTGCTGCGTCTTGCCCACGCTGCCGTGTGCGCTCTGCCTGCACCTGGCCGCGACCTCAGTGCCGGAGCTCGTAGCCAGCGCCAGGAACCTCCCGCCGGGCCCGCTCCTACCCCGACCGGCGCTCGCGGCGGCAGGGCGGCGGCGGCGGCGCGGCGGCGGCGGCGGCAGAGCCCACCGCCCCCTGGCGGCGCGCGAGAGAGCGGCGGCGGCCCCGGCCCCGGCCCGTGGCGCGGCGTAGGCATCGCGGCATCGCGCGCGGCCTCACTTCCCTCGCGCGCGAAGCAGCAGACCCAGAGCGCGCGCGCGGCAGCGAAAGCGGCGGCGGCGGCGGCGGCGGCGGCGGCGGCGGCGGCGGCGGCGGCGAGGTCTCTGCGCGAGCGCGCGGGCTCGCGGGCGGAGGCGCGAGCGAGCGAGCGAGCGAGCGAAGGCGGCATCCAGGCCGGCGCACAGCTAGCTGAAGCTCGCAAGGGCGAGGTCGTAGCCGTCCCGGCCAGGCCCGCGTCGTGCTTCCTGTCGCGGCACGATGTCGGCGTTCTTCGGGGGCAGGTTCAAGGTGGAGAAGATCAAGCCGGCGCTGAAGATGTCGGTCCAGCGCATCCAGCTGCTGCGCAACAAGAAGACGGCGGCCATCAAGAAGAGCAAGAAGGCCGTGGCGGAGTTCTTGCGCGAGGGCAAGACGGAGAAGGCCCGCATCACGACGGAGCACATTGTGCGCGAGGACTTTCTGATTGAGACGTACGACATCATCGAGCTGCTGTGCGAGCTGGTGCTGGAGCGCATCCGGCTGCTGGACGCGGAGAAGGAGTGCCCCTTTGACATGCGCGAGGCGGTGTGCACGCTCATCTACGCGGCGTCGCGCACGGAGATCAAGGAGCTCACGCAGGTGCGCGAGCAGCTGACCAAGAAGTACGGCAAGGAGTTCGCGGAGAAGGCGGACCGCAATCACAATGGGTGCGTCAACGAGCGCGTTGTGGCCAAGCTCTCGGCACAACCGCCCAACGCCTTCCTCGTGCTCAACTACATGAAGGAGCTCGCCGAGGAGTACGGCGTCGACTGGCAGCCGGACGAGGCCACGCTCAGCATCGGCGCGCGCTTCGACTCGGCCATGGCGCCCCCGACGGGGGCCACCGTCTCGGCCGGCGCCGGCAGCGGCCTTGGCGCCTCCGGCTATCGCTACACGGACGGCCGCATCCTTGGCCCGGGCCAGGTGCCGAGCAATTACCATCCGGACGACGACATCCCGCGCGCCCCGGACAACGCCCCTGGCTTTGGCCGTGGCGGCGGTCGTGGCGGCGGTGGCCCTGGCGGTCGTGGCGGCGATGACGACTTTGGCGCTGGCGGCGACGGCGCCGGCGGCTACGGCGGCGGCTATGGCGGCGGCTACGACGACGGCTACGACGGCGGCATGGGCGGCGGGCGCGGTGCGGGCGCGGGCGCCGGCGCCGGCGCCGGTGCCGGCGCCGCCCGGCGCGGCCATGACGGCGGCGGGCGAGGCGGTCGCGGCGCGGGTGGTGGTGCCTTCGACGCGCACGAGGCGCCGTATGCGGACCAAGCCGACGTGGATGCTGACTACGATCACATCCCGACGGCGCCGCGCTTCAACCCGTCTGAGCCTCGCGAGCTCGATGCCGAGGACGACCAGGAGGACGACCCATCCACCTACGGCGCCGACACGGGTGCCGTGCCAGACTACGACGAGCTCGCCGCTCGCTTCTCCAAGCTCAAGGGCAAGTAAGGAGGTGGTGCGAGGCGGGGTTCTAGAGAGACTACGCGAGAAGAAGAGAAGGGAGCGGGCCGGGGGCCGAGGAAGAGCAGACGCTCGACCACTTTCGTTCGTCTCTCGTCCCAGACTTGGAGGGAGGGCCGCGATCATTCATCCATACCACACATAAGTTTCCTGGCAGACAGAGACCCCCCTCCCCCTTTCAATTGAATTTAGTGTTTGTTCATCACTTTGCGCGCCGCTCCGCCCCAAGTTGCCCTTGTTACAGTGGTACCCGCACCCGTCGCCAACGGCGCGCGCGGTCTCCCCTCCCCGCGGCGCACGGACCAGAGCAGACCTTAGACCTCGGGCTGGGCGAGGAGCTCGAGCGCGCAGCTGCCTGCCAGCTTGCCCAGCTACCAGCTCGCGAGCTGGTGGTAGTAGTAGGACCCGGCGGGCTCCAAGTCAGGGCCGCGGACCTCGCGGCGCGGACCTCGCGGCACGTCCCCACGGGCGTCGACTCCATGGGCCTGGCGGAGCAGCAGCAGCAGCAGCGGCAGCAGCAGCAAAGCGCGAGGGCGCAGCAGGGGACGCGAGCGCGCGCGCGGCGGGGGTCGGCGGGGTCGGCGGGGTCGGCGGAGGCGGGGCCGGCGGGCGCTCTTCTGGGCGGCGCGGCGCTGGGCGGCACCATGGACGCGACGGGCGCGGCGCCGCTGGCGGCCGGCGGGGATGGCGGCGGCGCGTGGGACGCCGGCTTCGTGGTGGAGATGCTGCTGTCGATCGGGCTGTGGTACTCGAGCTCGGCGGTGGCCAACACGACGGCGCGCAAGCTGCTGACGCAGGCGCCACTGCCGCTGGTGCTGACGCTGTCGCAGTTCATGACGGCGACGCTCTTCGGCTTCGTGAGCCTGGAGGTGCTGCGCATCAAGCCGCTGCGCGAGGTGCCGCGCGAGGGCCGCGAGCCGCTGTGGAAGCTGACGGCCGTGTACACGCTGGGGTTTCTCTTCGTGAATGCCGGCTACGTGGTGGTGAACGTGTCGCTGGCGGAGACGCTGCGTTCCGCGGAGCCGCTCGTGACGGTGATGCTTGCGCTCTTCTTTCTCAAGTCGGAGCCCGTGTCGCGGCTGGAGATGCTCAGCATGGCGCCCATCGTGCTGGGCGGCGCGCTCTCGAGCTTGGGCGACAGCTCCTTCAGCGGCCTGGGCCTGCTCTTCGTTTGCATCTCGAACCTGAGCTTTAGCTTGCGCTCCATGTACACCAAGAAGCTCAAGCAGGTCTACGATGGCGACGCCTTCAACGTCTTTTACCGCGTCTCGCGCCTCGGCATGATGCTGCTGCTCGCGCTGCTGGCGGCCACTGAGCTCGTGGCCTCGGTCTTTGAGACTTGGGTGCCGCCGCCGGCGCGCGGCCACCCGCACGTGGCATACACGCTGAGCGGCAACCTCGAGCGCCTCCTCACGACGGACCTCATGGTGCTGACCATGGTCAACGGCGTCACCTACGTCGCCTACAACCAAACCTCCTTTTACGTGCTCTCGCGCGTGCGCATGGTCACGCACGGCGTGGCCAATGCCTTTCGCCGTGTCGTCACCATCCTCTTTTCCGTATGGTACTTTGGCAATCACATTAGCCCCATCAACGCCCTCGGCATCATGCTTGCCATTGCCGGCGTCGTGCTCTACGCCAAGGCCAAGGACTACGCGTCCCCGAAGCACAAGATTGACGCGCTTCCCAAGTGAAGGA
Organism: Thraustochytrium sp. TN22; assembly: GCA_013306675.1. Lineage (NCBI taxonomy): Eukaryota > Bigyra > Thraustochytrida > Thraustochytriidae > Thraustochytrium > Thraustochytrium sp. TN22. The sequence continues at coordinate 92,397 of JABLUY010000027.1, read as the reverse complement.
GCGAGTCACGGTGCAGTGAGGCAAGGCAAGGCAAGGCAAGGCAAGGCAAGGCATGGCATGGCAAGGTATGGCAAGGCATGGCAAGGTATGGCAAGGCATGGCAAGAAACTAAACCAACCAAACCAAACAACACAAGGCAACCAAAAAGGCAAGGCAACACAGAACCGGTGGTGGTACCCTACGCAATAGGCGCATCGGGGTCTGATTTGATCGATTTTGATCCCGAACTGCAAAAAGGAGCGTGATCAACTCTGCGAGGCGCCGACGAGCCTCAAAACCAGTAGAATGTCTGTTCGCTCGATCTGAATTTCGCTGGTCGTCAATCTGCTCGATTTGATTTTCGTTGGTCTTCAATCTGCTCGATTTGAATTTTGCTGGCCGTCAATCTGCTCGATTTGAATTTCGCTGGTCGTCAACTTGCTCGATTTGATTTTCGCTGGTCGTCAATCGGGTCGTCAAGGCTCGCAGTATTCATTACACAAATTGATTCTTGTTGTTCATCATGAGCAAAGAAGAGGATAATACGACACAAATATGTACACCAGAAAGGGCCCAGCCCGATCCCGCAAGACCCAAACGAAACAGTCTGGCTCAGCCGCCTGTAGCGCATTGAGCGCGCGGCGAGGCGCCCCGCCTCACCCCTGCCGGCGGCTGCTGGCGCCAGGCACCGGGCCAACTGCACTCGCGTCCTGTCACCAACGCGTCGAGCCATGGGGCGAGCGGTCCGAGTGAGAGTCCGGGTCGGTGCTCTCGCTGGTATAGTCCTGGTCGATGGGGCCGAAGAGCTCCTCGTCAAAGGCACCGTCATCCTCGTCGTCATCGTCGTCATCCACGTCATCAAAGCGAAAGTCCACGTCGAAGGCGCGCACGAGTCCAGGGTGCATGCGCTCGTGCACGGCGTTGCGTCGCGAGCGGCGGAAGCGGCGGCCGTCCGAGGCAGCGGCCGCGCCGCCCAGCATGGGCATTTGCAGCACCTCGGCCGAGGACGCTGCAGAGGCCGTGGACGCGGTCGACGAGGTCCGCGCCCTCGACCTGCCCTGCACCACACCGAGGCGGCGCAGCGGCGACGCCGCCGCCGCGACCTTGGCGGCGCCGCCCAGCACGCTGGCCGCGCTGCGCACGCTGCGCAGCCCAAGCCCGGCCGCGGCGGCCACCGTCTTCTCCTCGCCGCCGGTCGCAAACCCGGCGGCCTTGCCGCTCGAGTACGCGCTCCTGGTGCGCCGCAGCGCGCCGAGCCCGAGCCCGTCGCCCGTCGTCGGGTTCGACAGCAGCATCATCCTGCTCTCCTCCGCTCGCCGCTCGCCCGCTCGCCGCTCGCCGCTCGTCAATCCGTTTTGCTCCTGCCTGCCTTCCCAGGCCGCGGCCACGGGCGCGCTGGCCCGCGACGTCGCCCTCCGGTCACCCGCGCGCCGCGCCGGTCGCTCCGTCGCTCGAACGCGACGTGCCCACGCGAATCGATCGAGCGCGGCACCGGACGCGCCCCGCGCACGTCCTGCGTCGCGTCGCCTCGCCTCGCCTCGCCTCGCCTCGCCTGCGTCGCCGAGTCGCCGCGCCGCCGCCTGCTGCTGCGTCGCGTTGCCGGTCTGCGCGCGCCGCCGCCGCCGCGCTCTCCCGCCGCGCGGAGCGCTCGGATCTGCTTTGACGCGGCGCGCTCGCCCAACTTGCGGGTCTCGTCGCGGCGCGTTTCCTCGCAGCAAGCAGGGACGCGCCGCGCCGCGCTGGCCGCTGTCTCGCCGGATAGGCCGCTTTCCGGCCGCTTTTCCGGGGGGCAGCGCGCGCGATCTGCGCGCGGGCGCCGCCGCGCCGCTGCTTGCGGCCTGGGCCGCCGCGGCCGTTCTCTGCGAAAACGCGCGGCGTGCCCCACATGGAAACCCCGGGTGCCGGACGAGGAGAACCTTCCGAGGTCAGAGCGCGAGTCGCGGCGGTTCGGAGAGGCGAGATCCGGGCGGCGAGATCGGCGGGAAGCTGCGCGACCTGGAGGCCGGGGCAATCGGAAGCGCGCGGAGAGGGCGGCACGGCGGGGGTACATCTCCGGGCGGGTGATGAGGCTCTCGTCAGGCTGCTCTGCTGACTGCCTGGCTTGCACGGCGAAACGCTGTCGAATGAGAGGTTGGCGACGACAGAGCTTGTACTGGGGAACGGGGAGAGAGCCCAGCTCCGCAGGACCACAGCAGCAGCTCCTTGCTCCTTCGCCGCGGATTCACGGTCAGCTCCCTCACTCGCCGGGCGGCGGTCGAGCTGGGCTTGTTGCTCAGCTCGGCGGCTGGTATCCTAGATGTGAATCAACATTGATTCACTGTCTGCACAACGCAAAGGTCGTGAGGTAAACTAGCTCAGCTTGTCGCTGGCGGCTGGCGGGCGTGTGTACGACCCAGCGGCCACGGCACCTGCACGCACTGCACGCTGCAATCATGTGCAATGCAAGCACTGGGCGCACCCGCCGCCTTTGACTCGCCATGTACTAAGCAGATCGAGTCAGTCGCTGACTGTATTACTGTAAGCGTGCGCGCCGCACACACACGAAACACAACCGCCGCAACCGCGGCACGCCGCGACACGCCGGTGACCGCCGTGCAACGCTTTCTCGCGCTGTCCCGCGCTCAGGTCGCCCGGCCGGCCACGGACCTTGACCGTACGTACGTACGTACAGTACAGGACTTGCCCAGCTACAAGACGGGCATCCACTAAGCTCGCCCTTCTCTGCTCTCAAGCTGCCTCCAGCTGCCCAGCTGCCGGCTCGCTCAATCAGCGCCGACATTTGATCATCCGGGTTGACGATTTGGCCGGACTCCGGCGGCCTCCATTCAGCGGCCCGGCTGCGGCCCATCCCAGCCACCATGGCCAGCGAGGACCCCTGCACACCAGGCCGTGGCTTGATGCGCCCCCGGTGCGCGCGCCGTACACCACTGCACCCTGTTGCCATGGTTCCGCGCGTGCGGGTACCCCGGTCGTCCTGACGATTCAGCCAGTGCCACTGATGTCAGCGTCAGCAGGTGGCGCCAGCAGTATGCGCGCATCGCTTCCCGCCCCCACGGCCACCACTGCCTGCCTCGCATCGCTACCGCCGGGGCCCGCGACCGTCTTGACGCGCTCGCGCTCCGCCTCGCAGCTTTCGGCGCTCGGCGCCCGCGGCAGCGAGCCGGGCCCGCCAGTGCGGCGAGGCCGTCACCTGGTCACCAGCCCGCTGCCCGGCAGCATCAGCGTCAGCGTCCTCGCCGCCGTGTCGGCCGGGAGGACGAGACGGCGGTCCGGTCCCGCCCACGCCCCCTCGCCAGCGCCTGCCTCCGCGCTCGAGCTCGCATTCCGGGCAGGCAGGCAGGCCGGGACAGCCCTGCCGCCTGGCCAGTGCCGGCGCCCGCGGCGCCAGTGGCCTGACCTCGCAAGGCCGGTTGACCTACTCGGACGCGCCGGACTCGGACAGGCCGGCGCGAGAGGGCGCTGCGCTGCGCGCGGTCAAGGCGGCAGAGGCGCATCGCGAGGGCCGCGCGAGCGCGCGCCGCGGCACGCAGCAGCGGGCAGGAGCCGGGCGAGACCAGCGAGGCCGGCTCGCGCGGCTCGCGCGGCTCGCGCGGCTCGCGGCCGGGCTCTCGCGCGAGGACGCCGACGGGGATCGCGTGCTACGGCGCACGCTCCGCATCCTTTTCAAACCGGATTCGCGCGGGCGACGGAGCGGCGCGGGCGAGGCGCGCGGGCGCGAGCGGCGGCAAGGCGCAGCGCGGCAAGGCGCCGGGCAGCGCAGCGCAGCGCAGCGCAGCGCAGCGCAGCGCAGCGCCGCGAAGCGAGGCGCAGCGCAGCGAGGCGACGCGAGCCAGGCGAGGCGGGGCGGGCTTACCTCCGCGCGCTCGTGGCAGCGGCGTCGACGCGCTCCTTCTTCATCGCCTCGTCTTGTCGTCTCACTCTTTCTTCTTTTTCTTCTACTTCTCTGTCGTCCTCGCCGGCGACGGGACGTGACACTCGCGCGCGCGCGCGGCAGGCGGTCGAACGGGCGCAGAGGCGCGCGCAGGCCACGCGGCAGCGAGGCCGCAGGGCCCCGGCGGCGGCGCGTCGCGGCGCGGCGCGTCGCGTCGCGGCCACGGCGGGTGAGACACCTTCTTTTTCTCAGGCTCAGCTCACTGTCAGTGCCAGGCTGAGTCCTGCCTCACTCACTCCCTCTCAGGCAGGCTCTCGGCGCTAACTAACCTCGGTGCGACGCGACCGTGGTGCCGCGCCTGGCAAGCGCCAGCGGCAACGACCGCGCAGCGCAGCGCTGCGCAGCGCTGCGCAGGAGCAGCCTGGCCGGCAGGCAAGCAGGCAGGCAGGCCCGCACCGCAGGCGGCGCGGCAGAGCTGCTGGGGCTGGTGCTGAGGCCGGCCGCACGAAAGATGCTGGCGGAAGCGCCCGCGATGGCGGAGGTCGGCAGCGCCCAGGTGCTGGAGGTGGGCACGGAGCAGCTCCTGAGCGAAGGCAGGAACGCTGGAAAGAGGCTCTCCGCAGGGCACCGGCGCACCTCGTCCGGGTCCGCGAGGTCGACGACGTCGAGCACGGGCGCGCGGCGCAGCACTGGCAGCTTTCGGGACCGCATTCGGTCGCTGAGCACGCGCAGCCTGCCGCCGCCCGAGGAGCAGCTGCGCGTGTACCTGGTTCTGCCGGCCGAGGTGCAGCGGTTCACGACGCTGGCCGCGCCGCTGAGCGTCTTCGCGCGCCGCTGCGCCGTGGTGACGCTGGCCGCCGGCGAGACGGTCCGCGGCCTCGGGCACAAGTCGGACCTCGTCGTGCAGCCGTCCTTGACGCTGGCCGACGCACCGCTCGATGCCGACATGATCGTCGTGCTCGGCACCATGCGGCCTACCGTGCGCAAGTGGCTGCGTAAATTCCCCAACGACCCCGTTGTCGTCCGCATCGAGGGCGCCTATGTCACGCGCTACCGTGACGGCTTCAAGAGCAAAACCAAGCAGCACCTCAGCGCACGCAACGATATCGACGCCAGCCTTGACCTTCTCGACGCGCTTTACCGCGAGGCTGCTGGCAAGGCACACCTGCAGGAGTCCGAGGTCTCCTCCGGCACGCTCATGGCGCGCTCCTCCTCCTCGTCGTCTTCCCTGGGCGCCTCGCCCTCCTCCCCGGTCTCGTCTGTAAGCTCCGTGCGCCGCGGCCGCGGCAGGGCAGGCTCAGGCTCGCACACGCACTCGCACTCGCAGGTGCGCTCGCCGCCCTCTACGCCAATCGCCGCTGCCAAGCTGCCCAGCTCGCCCAGCTCGCCCGGCTCGCCCACGTCACCCATCACCGCGATCGGGGCCGCGCCGGCACTTGCTGTGCCGCCGCCGCCTGTAGTCGTGCCGGCGGCCCAGCGGCCCGCGCCCGAGCCGCAGGACAATGACGAGGACAGCAGCGCCAGCACCACCAGCAACAACAGCGGCAGCAGCAGCAGCAGCCAGCAGCAGCAGCAGCCGTCGCGCTTCGAACGGCCCTCGCTTCGAGAGTCCCACTCGGATGTGCTGTCCGAGGCCAGCAGCCTCGACAGCGCGCCTGGCGACCACGTGGCCGAAGAGCTCGGCTTTTACAGACACTTTTACGGCGCGCCGTCCAACGCCACGGCGCGCGCCGTCTGGAAGGACAAGGTCGTGCGCTGGACGCACCGCATGCGCAGCTTCCTGCACGAGCGCATCATTGCCGTCCTCCTCTACGATGGCGTCGACGAGCTCGGCGTCGCTGCCATCCTTGACGTCTGGGGCGCCGTGCCCGGCGTCCGCCTCGTCTCGCTCAGCGTCTCGCGCTCGGACAAGGACGAGCCCGAGACCGGGCCCATCATCGACACGCCCGTCGTTCGTTCATACAACGGCATGCGCTTCGCCGGCGCGCGCCCGCTCTCCAGCTTCTCGCGCAGCCAGGCCGCCGTCGCCAGCCTCGATTTTGCCATCCTCCCGCCAGCCGGTCGTCGCCAGCCCGTGCCCTCGCCCGGGCTCATCCGCAAGCGCCTCGCCAGGCACGTCGGAACCGACGGCGTACGCTGCGAGATCTGGGACCAGTCCGGCCTCACTTGTACCGAGGTCTTCTCCCACCAGCTCGACACCATTACTAAGATCTACTCTGCCTCGGCTTCCCGCGGCGTCGCGCAGAAGCTCTCGCTCGCCTGATCCAGGTCACATGATACAAGTCTGGATGGAGAGCGCCTGGATGGAGAGCGCAGGGCGCGCTTTCTCCGGATCCGCAGGGCGCACGATTCTACCGTTCTCTTCTCTTCCGTTGATCAACAAGCTTTTCCATTTGTCACTCTCTTGCTCGCGCGCAGCTCAGGCTGGGCTGGCCGTGGCTTTGCTGGTGGCTTTGCCGGCTTTGCCGGCTTTGCCGGCTTTGTCGCCTCAGCTCTCTCAGCCAGCCTCAGCCAGCCTCAGCGCCACTGCACGATCACGTGGCACGCCGTGATCATCGGCGTGATGTTCATCATCACTTGCGCTTCGCAGCGCGAGGGTCCTCGGGGACCCTCCGTCCTCTACTAGTAGTCTAGGAGTAGTAGCTAGTAGCGAGGCAGTGGCAGTGACAACCTGAGTGAGTGGCCTCTCGAGTAGCGCGTGCCTTGGAACCCGAGCTCAGGCCATGACCGGCAGCGGCAGTCAGGCTCGGGCAGAGCCTGACGCGGCGCCGGGCGCGGCGCCGGGCACGCGACGGGCTGGGCGGGCTGGCAGCGCTTCCGGCGCGGCCGGTCCAGCGGCTCCGGCGTCGCCCGTCGGTGTCGCCCGTCGGCATCGCCCGTCGGCGTCGCCCGGCGGCGCCGCCCGTAGGCGCCGCCCTTGCCCGTCGCCGTCGCCGTCGCCGTCACCTTCGTCCTCAAGATGACGCTGCGCAGCAAGTGGACGTGGGCGCTCTCCGCGGCCACGCTCCTGCTCGCGCTGCTCCAGGCGGGCGAGGCGGCGTGGGAGATGACCGTGGAGGACCAGCTGGTTCGCTGTGAGGAGGACTACACGGGTACCGCCTTCGAAAGGGCTGGAGACCAAGCGCCCCTCTGCGAGCAAGGCTCGTGGATCTATGCAGCCACCAACAACATCCAGGAGAAGACCTTCGGCAACAGGACGTGTGTGTCCACCATGCGCGGCGAGTACACGCCGTACCTGGAGAAGAACGCCTTCAAGGGCGACTACTGGTGCCCGGTCACGCAATTGTACGAGAAGAAGAGCACGGACGCCGTCACCATCGGAGGCGCGTCCACGCAAGCGCGCAACGCCTGGGTCTACTGCAACTGCAGCGTGCCCGCCTACGTGCCGCCGCTCGGCAAGCTTACGCAGGACGAGCTCTTCGGCAAGCTTGGCAGCGCCATCACTTGGATCAACAAGGGCGGCATCTCTGGCATGTGGACCAGCAAGCGCGTCGAGCGCAGCATCGACCGAGACATGGAGCTCGACGTTAGCACCGCACCCACGCCTTGCCTAACGCCAGACCGCTACAAGGGCTCGAACTACTACACGCTCGACGGGTGTATCCCATACAAGTCCCCCTATCGGAACTTCAAGCAAATGCTCGCCCGGCTCCGCGACACCTTCGGCGTCACCATCCAGGGCTGGTGCCCCACGGAGATCGACAACACCACGGGAGCATTCACCAAGGGCGCACTCTGCACGAACGCCTGGAGTGGCGTCGAGGTTACAGGGAGTCCCACCACGAGCCCGACCACGAGACCGTCCATGGCATCTGAGGCACCCACCACAGAACCAACGGCGCAAACGCCCGAGCCGAGCCCACCACCGCCACCGCCACCTCCGCCACCGCCATCTGGAAGCCCAACAAATGCACCGTCCGGAGCGCCGACGCTAGCTCCGTCGCGCTCGCCGACCAGGTCGCCGACCCTGGCACCCACGTCCTCCGGGGCACCCAGCAGAGCGCCTACTACGCAGCACCCAACAAAGAAGCCGACACGGACGCCCACGGAGATCCCCCGCACCTTGCGCCCCACGAGCAGTCCCATTCCTTTGGCCACGGGCAAGGCCATCGACCGCGGCGTCATCCTTGGTTCCTTTTGGGCCTGCGCCGGCGTCTTTCTTCTCGTGCTCTGCTGCAGGCAGATCAGGCCCGGCCGGACCAAGCCTACCGCGAGCGCCGCCCAGGGCAAGTTGAAGGACACCGGCGGCGCCGTTGACGCCACGGACCCTGTTTCCCCAACAACTTCTCCCAATCACCTTCCGCTCGTCCAAGAGTGAGCCTGGGCTGCATCTCACTACATGGCGCCGGCGCCGGGCTCCGCAAGCACCAGCAAGTCGCCGTGCGCATCGAGTCGAGTCGCACTGCATGCCATCCCATCAACGGCCTCACGGACTGACAGTGTGTAATAAGAACATCCCATCGACGAGCTTCATGTCTGCCCATGCCTCCGCTTCCTTGGCAGCGACCAGCGGGCCGGCCGGCCGCCGTCACGGCCTTCAGTGGCTCCGGGCCCCGCCTCCGAGTCGGCGGCCTCGCTCGCCGGCAGGCTGTGAGTCACATCAGGCTTGTCCAAGCTGGGCTCTCGCCGCGAACTAGAACTGACAGTGACAGAGACCCAGCCGGAGCCGAGTGGCCCGCCGCACTCGTTATGCTCGGCGGCGCGGGCGTCACCAACTCGCGCGTGCTCGGCCGCAACCCAATGGATGCATACCTCCATTGGCAGGCAAGGCTTGGCAACCCACCGGTCCGGGCCCCCTCGCGCCACGGCGCCGAGCTCGGCGCGGCCGGCCGTCGCGGGTCCTCGGCGCGCTCGCCGCGGCAGGCGGCCGCGCAGAACCGGGACTCCGACGCCGCGGGGCACGTGCCCGTCATCGGCAGCGCCGGCGCCGTGGCCCTCAAGATGGCGTGCGGCGGCAGGCTGTGCGGCGCGGGCGGAGGCCCCGTCGACGAGGTCGGCGCCGCGCTGTCAAGCGAGGACGGCGACGACGAGACGCTGATTGGCAAGTACAGGGAGGAGCTCAGGAGGCAGCTCGACGCCCAGCAGGACGGAGAGCTGCGCTTGCTGCTCGTGGCGGTGAAGAAACTGAGGAGAAAGGAATCGGCGCGCAAGAGCGTGCGACCAGAGGCGCTGGAGCAGAACGGGACGCTGCACGGCTTCGCAACGAAGGGCAAAGACGAGGTGGTCAGGGCGCTCGTCTGGGGTGTGGTGTTGAACCTGGACCCAGAGGCGATCCCGAGCGAGGAAGGTCGCGAGGAACAAGACGAGCTCGCGTACGCAAAAGAAGGTGTACATGACCTCTTCGAATGGGTGCGCGGGGCAAGTGACGACAAGGCCAAGGTGCTGCGCGTGCGAGCGCTGCGCAAAGCGCTCCGATGTGGGCCCGCAAACGGGGTTGCAAGCCACTGGTTCGGGGAGATGGCGAAGCAGTGGTCCGGATGCCAACCGCATGCATGGCTCCACCTCGCGATCCTCCACGAAGCACTGAGCGAGAACGACATCGTATGCAGAGCCTTTTTCGTTGACACTGAACAAGGCGGCAGCTTGGACACGAACGACGCCTTGGCTAGCCTCGCGGACGAGCCATGGAAGGCGCACGTCCGGATGCTGTGGGAGAAGGGCAACGGCAACCCGTTCGAGTGCATGCACCTGGCTCGTGTTGCGTACCACGTCTATGACATGGGCGACCTCGATGCCTTTGGCTTCAAAGCTATCCACCACCATAGCGCCCGCGGAAACTTGGCTGCGATCGACGAGTATGTCGAGGGGCGCGGCGACGCGGACGAGAGGACCGCCAAAGAACTCAAGGCGAACCTGACAGCCATGCACGTGGCTGCGCTTCGTGGCCACCAGGGCGTCGTGCGCAAGCTCCTGAACCACGACGCGGATGTGAACGCCACGGACACGGATGAGAACACGCCTCTGCACTACGCGACGAGGCGACTTCTCTTTTTGCGTCATGCAAGTCTCCTCAAGGCTGGCGCAAAGCGGCACGAGTCAGCCTTTGTCTACAAAGGCTGGCTCCGAGCCGGGAGGCTCGACGTGAAGGTCGAAAAGGTGCTTCGAGACCACATTCACTTGAAAGGGGTGCCTCCGCCACCCATATCGAAGTTGGCCGCCACCTTCGAGCTCTGGTGCCTGCTCTTTCCTCGAGCGATCGACCCACACCTCATCGTCAAAGAGTGGACCCCTCCGGGAGGCAGCGAGACATCTGCTGGCCCAAGCGTCGAGCCCGCCGTCGCCGGCCGCGCGCGGTCAGAAATGCGCGTGGAGCGAGCCTTCTCCTCGCTGCGGGATCTCGCAGGTTCGAGGGAAGCTGCTAGCTCCGCCACTCTCCACGGGCGCCTGACGCGAGAGGAAGGCATCGCCCTTCCGAGGCGCCTGGCCGAGCTGCTCCAGAAGCGGTTGAAACCCGTGCTGGAGCCCGAGGTGGCGATGGACGAGAGTCCGGACGCGTGGCGCAGCATCGTCTCCTCCCAGCTCGAGCACCTCACGCTTGCCGAACTTCAGCATCCACAGGGCGGCGATGCGTTGATCGACCAGTCCATGGCAGCCCTGGCTTCGCCGCCTGAACCGCCCGCTGAAGCTTTTCGAGGCACCGGCCTCGGCGACTACGTCCTGGCCGCGGAGGATCCCAAGACCGGAGAGCTTCGCGAGGCGGATCGCAAGGACCTGTCGCGGATGATCGTGGATCAGGAGAGGGTCATCAAGCTCATGGTCCAGGCAAATGCAGACCTGAACGCGAGGGACAGCCGCGGCAACCTCAGCTTCCCGCGATCGGCTCGCTACGACTGGCTCAAGCGGCACTGGCTGGAGCTCCAGAATGCCCTGCAGAGCGGGCCGAACTTCGGCTTCACAGCGGCCATCTTTCAGGACCCGCGCGGGCATGTTGCTGTGAATCAGCTCTGGATCGACAGTGGCCTGCGCATCTGGTCCGTCCTAAAGCTGGTTGTCTATCTGCTCTTCCTCGCGCTGCTCACCTTTGTTGCGGCGCGCTACAGCGGGCGCAACGCGGAAGAGGCTTACGCCGTGCAGGCGGCCATTGAGGGCCGCCTCACGGCGTTCTCCGAGATTTCGGACGTCCAGGGCTGGCATGAATTCACGCAGGGCACCTTCTTGGACGCCCTGTGGGAGACTGACCAGGTGTACACGACCCCGGACGGCAAGCGCGAGGTACTCGGGGGCGAGGGCGCGCTCCTCAACGGCGCGCAAGGCCTTATCGGCCGCCCGCTGTACCGGCAGTTGCGCACGCGGTCTGACTCCTGCGTCGATGACAAAGCTATTGTGCGCCAGAGCGTGGAGACCTGCTTCGCCCCTTTCAGCACCGATGCCGCGGACTTGGCGCCCATCTCGTGCGAGCTCAGCAACGGCACACTCGCCAGCTTCCGCCACAGCTCTGGCGCGGGTCTCCCCTTTTACGGCAACTATGGCAAGTACCCAGGGGGCGGCTTTAGCGTGCCTCTGCCCGTCGACAAGTCTGCGGCGCGCTTCCTGCTTGAAGACTTGCAGGCCTGCGACTTCATCTCGCGCAACACGCGCCTCGCCGCAATCGAGTTCAAGCTGTTCTCCAGGTCTCAGGGCCTCGTCACCTACGGCGCAATCGTTTTGGAGCTGACCGCAGCAGGCGCCATTCAGGCCACGAAACGCTTCTCCACTCTCAAGGTCGTCTCCTACTACAGCGAGCAGGATCTGGTCGACCGCCGCTGGGAGTGGCTGCTGCTATTCTGCTTCGCCGTGTATGCTCTCGTGGAGGTCCATCAGCTCCACTCGTACGGCATCAAGTGGTACGGGCTCCCGCCCAAGGAGGCCTACGAGAAGCTCTCGTCCTCTCAGATCCATTTTTGCCCCAAGCGCAGGAAGCGATCCTCGTATGGTTCGCAAACCACGGCCGTGCGCAGACGCAGATGCAGCTGCAAGTTCTTCCCCATGCCGCTCTACCTCTGGAACCCGTACAACTGGCTGGACGTGACCATCCTGGTCCTTTTCAATATTCTCCTCAGCCTTCACGCCGATCTCGCCACCGAGCTGGACGCCAATATTGAAGACTGGTTCGCCAAGTCAGCTTCAGACGAGTACATCGACACGGCCGACGCCATCAACCTCGCGCAGAAGCGACAGACCTACCTCGCCGTCGTTGTCTTTCTCTGCTACCTCAAGGGCCTCGAGTACGCCCAGGTCCACGAGGCTCTCGCGCTGCCGCTCATCATCATGGGCGGCATGATGGTCAAGCTCGTCTCCTTTTTCGGCTTCTTCATCTTCTTCATCCTCGCATGGGGCTTCTTTGACTACATCCTCTACGGCCTCTCCTACTGGCCGGTCTCCTCCATCGGCCGCTCGATTATTATGACCTTCCGCGCAGCCGTCGGTGACATCCCCTTTGACGAGAAGTTCGAGCTCGACACCACCGGCCTTGGCATCTTCATGAGCGTCCTGGCAGCTTGGCTTCTGGTCATCATCCTGCTCAACCTCCTCATCGCCATCATGAACGAAGCCTACGAGGACGTGCGCAACTCCGCCAAGGCGCGCTGGTGCTTCATGCAGTTCCGCATGGTCCAAGACAGTCACGAGCTCCAGGAGGCGAACGAGCGGGACGAAGGAGAAAAACACGGAGGGGACGGAGGAGAGAAGGAGACCCAGTCCGATTTCTTCGACCTCATCGACTACGTCCGCGATCAGGCTCGGGCTGTTTCTCACTGGGTCCGAGCCACGCGCCGCTCGAACAGCGGCGTCGAAGACAACCGAAATGACGGCGAGCAAGGCAACCGGAACGGCGGTGGAGAAGGCAGCCCGAACGGTGGTGAGGAAAGCAAGAACCTAAGCAACGTCTGAAGGAGAACGTTAAGATCCTGGTCGCACAAGTCGACGCGAGGCGAGGAAAGTCAAGCCAAGCCCAGCCAAGCCAAGCCAAGCCAAGCCAAGCCAAGCCCAGCCCAGCCAAGCCAAGCCAAGCCAAGCCAAGCCAAGCCAAGCCAAGCCAAGCCAAGCCAAGCCAAGCCAAGCCAAGCCAAGCCAAGCCAAGCCAAGCCAAGCCAAGCCAAGAGAGGCAAGGAAAAGGAAAAGCAAAGAGACCGAGGCGAGACGACTCGGAGGCGAGGCGAGGCGAGGTGAGGCGAGGCGAGGCAAGGCGAGGCGAGGCAATCAAGAGAAGGACTTCGCTCGCGAGCCAAGGCGAGGCGAGGCGAGCAAATCACCCAGGACTCTCTCTGACTTTGACCATCGATCACCCTGGAATCTCTCTGACTTTGCACATTTTCTCAGTGCAGCGCACGCCACCTCAGCTTCGCAACTCTTGAGATACGCACGACACACATTCGGCCAGCATGAGCACCATTGCTCCACCACGCTGGGTTAGCCAGAGTGAGCCCGTCGTCTTGTGCGTTGGCGCTGCGGTCTCTGGGCAGCGATGCCAAAAACAGCATTGAGAATCGTCACAGACGCGTGGGTTTAACTGATGGAACGTAGAACGGAGCAGTTGGTCGCGGCGACGGCGGGGTGGTCGGCGGGGTGGGCTGGTGCGTCATCGTCGGCCCAGGCGAAGACGTCGTGGGCTCGAAATTCACGGTTGGCCGAAGCGTTGGAAACGGGGTAGGTCTCGCCGCTGCGGTGAGGCCTGGCCCTGCCCAGACGTTCGTGCATGGGCCACCTTGCGTAAAGACTCCAGCGGCATCAATCTCGGTAGGGCACCATCCTTGAATCTCGACCCCGAACTTCTCACGGAGTGAGGAGAGCATGCGCCTTTGTTTCGTGTCAAGCTGGGTGTACGGAATGCAGCCGTCCAGCATGAAATATGCGCGATTTCGGTAGTCGGCTGGTGTTAGGCAAGGCGCCTGCCGGGTGCTGATTTCAAGAGTCATTCGCTTGTCCGCATCCCTCGAGCCAAGATGCCTCCTCCACAGATTCTCCACGCCGTGACGCTTCCACCGGGGCAAAGCATGAGCAGAGCCAAAGAGCTCCGCGGGTGTGAGTTCCCCCAGCGGAGGCACGTATGCGGGGACGCTGCAGTTGCAAAAAACCCAACCTTTGGATGCCCTTCGTTCGCTGAGATCGCCGAACTGAACCAACGCGGTGGCCTCTTTGTCGTACGACGGACTCAGCGAGCACCAGTAGTCTGTCATGCGGCTCTTCCACTTCACTTTGAGCCGGGGCGCAGTCGCGCCTCCGTCCTGCAGCGTCGCCGCGCACGTCCGCTCCTCAAAGGATCGTTCTTCGCCATCTCCCGAGCGGTACGTCCAGGCGCCCTCCTCGCACGTGGGCCTTTTGCCTTCTTTGACGCCCTCGAAGAAGGTGCCTGCATAGACCTCCTCGCAGTGCACAACCTGGCCGTCCACCTCCTTCTCCCATGTACCGACCACGCCCAAAGGCGCGAGTGGGCCCGTCAGCGCTAGCAACAGCGCAGCTTGAACTGCGCGAATCATGCCAGTGAGCTCAGGCGGAGTGGTACCGCTAGGCCTTAGAGAGCCCGGCCAGGTAGCAAGAGCTGGCCAGGCTGCCTTGCAGAAGACTACGCTGCTTCAAGACCGGCCGAGCCGCGCGTAGCACCGTCCAGCGGCGCGCTATCGGCCTGGCGAGTCCCCGGCGATGGGGGTTTGACCTTGCCACGGGCGCTCAGTGCAGAGGGATTCTGAGGGAAGCAAAGTCACGGGCCGCGTTCGCCGCCCGCCTCCGAGTCCTCCTGCTGCGCTCAGCTGTGCATACGGTCTGCAGTGCAGTGCATTGTGGCCCGGGTCTGTGCAGAGAGTAGGACGGTACGTCCGGCCAGCGGGTTCGAGACGCGAGGCTTGATCGCTGCAGGATCCAGACTCTGCCCGGGCAGCTGCAGCACTCCTGCACGCTGCCTTGTGGTACGGGTCACGGTACCTCCACTGCATCACTGTCACGGCCGGGCTGAGCGCCGATCGGTGGGGACCCCAAACATGCTGTGCTCTCAGGCGCGGGCCTGCAGCGGCACAAGATCTACAAAGCGCCTCGCATTTGGTGCCTGTCAGGTGCCAGCGTCGCAGGATCTTTCTGAGCTGGAGATGCGGGCTTGCTGGCGTCCGTGCATGGCCCGCCACGGACTGTGCTGCAATGCCACTGCCACTGCAGTGCAGTGATGCCTCGTTTTAGGAACGAACGGTCAAGACGGGACTCGGACCATCGGCAGCGCTGCATCGTGACTGCGCAAGCCGGCAGGAGCAGCCGCACGGGCGCGAGCCAGCCAGGCCTGGCCCAGGGGTCGACTTGACGCGGACTCGACTCGCTCGAGGTCGCGTGCTGTTGGTGCGCGAAGCTGGCGCAGTGCAGCGCCATGGCGCTCGCCGAGGTGCGGTTCGGGTGCGGGCAGCGGCTGCTGGTGAATGCGGACGTGGCGGCGGACGTCTTGCTGCGCCACGTGCGCGCGTCGTGCGCGGAGGCTGCGCGGTCCACGCTCGCGCACCGCGTGGCAACAGTCGCGGCGGACCTGAGCGCGTACGAGCGGCGCCTGGCGTCGACGCAGGCCATGGCCCCGGCGAAGCGTCACGACGCAGAGACTGGCAAGGACGAGGGCGAGGACGCCGCGGCGCAGGAGCTGAGCGAGGAGGAGCAGGAGGCTGCCGTGGCGTACGAGTCGCTGCTCGGCCGCCTCGAGGAAGCCGTCGCCTGCCGCGCGGAGCATCTCGCCACGCTGCAGGCCGCGCTAGACCAGTGCAGCGCCTTGGAGGCACCGGACGCCCGCGTTGACCTGGCCGTCGATGGTGCGCTCAAGGGCCTCGCAGACGCCGGTACAGCCCGCGCCACCGAGCTTCTCAGCGCCATGGCCACGCTCGAGCTGGTTTTGCTCCGCCAAGACGAGGAGGGCAACCTCGCACAAGAGCGCATGATTTTCGATCACATTCCCGCCGACGACACTCTTGTGCGTGTAGCCTAACTAATCAAACAGGTCCTGCCAGATGCCTCCCGCCGCCGCTTCATCATGGATGAGAGTTGTCGCGCTGTCATCCTCGGCTGACGGGCCTGACCTGCCAGCGCCAGGCTCGTCCAAACAGAAACGGCTCACTGAAACCACCGTGGCTTTCAGCCTGAGATCAGACGATTCGGAAGACCGCCGCACTGCACTGGCAGAGCGCCAAAAGTCAAGCAGCCCAGCGTCGGCCCGGACACAATGGCGGCGACCCCGAGCCGTCGACGCCGGGTGCCGGGCGCCTCGGTGCAGCCGGCAGCCGTCTCGGTAATGGAGAGTGAGCTTGTGCAGCTGGCGCGGCGCGAGAAGTGGGGCGTGTGCCTGCAACTCGTCGCCAAGGCGAGCAAAGCGGACAGAACCAAGGCGCTTGTGCTGGCGGCTGGGTCGAGCGCTCAGTTCGATCCCTCCCGCGAGCAGCTCGTGGAGACGCTCCTGAGCCTTGGCACGAGCGTCAATGCGGTCGTTGCTGACTGGGACGAGGGCGATGGTGAGTCAGCCCTGTTGCGCGTCTGCAAGCGTCGCAACCTCCCACTCCTGAAGGTTTTTCTGGACCGATGCCATCAACCAGCCAAGGCCTTCAAGCAGTACCCATCTCGCCTGCTTCCGTGGAACGAGCCAGAGAGGCGCACGTGCACGCTTTGGGAGCTCGTCATGAGCTGGGAAGTGACGAGCGCATCACCCAAGCCGACGCTGCTGGAGATGCTCATCAGCGACACGCGCAAGTGGATGGACGAGGACGACTTCGCCTGTAAGCCGTGCCTGCTCCACATGGCGCTCCAGGTCACCTCGCACCCAAGCGTATCGCACCAGGACGCGCGCGCGCTCTCATTCGTCCGGTTGCTGACGGATGCAGGCGTCCCGACAGACCGCCGGGGTAAACGCGATCAGACGCCCTTGGAGCGCGCCGCGTACATCGGCTTTGCGCAGACATTCACGGTCTTACTTGCGAGCTCGTCGCGGAACGCACTCTCGCCGTTCGGATCGAGGGGTCCGCTTGCTTCCCAGGACCGCGCCTTGCACATGGCGCTCGAACACCTGCAGCTGTTGCACGAGTTCGACGAGGTGAGCGCCAGCGATGACCTGCGTTGCGACCCTAGGGCGCGTGACACGTGGGCTAGACTGGCACTGCATGACAAGACCGATAAATTGGGCTTTAAGCTCATCCATCTGGCGGCCATGCTGGGCGACCGTGAGACCATCGAGCGCTTGGTTCACTGTCACGCTGACGTCATGGCACGCACATGGTCCGGGCTCACGCCACTGCACCTGGCGGCGGCGCACGGTCACCTCGATGTGGTCAGCTTCCTCCTCACCGAGGCCAAGGGCGTTATCAGGGCCGAGGCGACCGATCGATGTGGCGACACGGCGCTGCACCTCGCCACGCGCCGGTACATCTTTTTGCGCATGTTGCAGGAGAAGCGCGATGAGATGCCGCGCAAGGGTCTGCGCATCAAGCGGACCTTGTTGTGCCTCAGGATGAACCGTACGCTGCACGAGTCAGCCGCCGCCTGGGTTGAACGCGTCGCGATTCGTGACCCCAAGTGGCAGGATTGGACCGCGGCGAGCGTCAATCTGGCCACGACCATGGTGCCTGCGCAGAAGGCGCAAACCATGTACCGGCGGCGAGAGCAAGGGTGCGAATCAGGCGACGAGGGCTCGGACGAAGGGGACAACCTCGGCGGAGACGATGCGGAGCGCTCCAGGAATCGCCTTCTCAAACATCAACTCTTCAAGGACGCGCTGCACCCGCTTTGGCCGCAGTCCATCCAGGTGGAGGAGCGGACGCGGGCACACGAGCTCACGCGCATCCAGACCAGCATCCTCGAACTGCTCATGGGCGAGGGCGTCGACCTGGATCGCGTCAACACAAGCAATCAGCGTGCCTTCCCCGACTTTCTGCGCTTCTTGCGCTTCCGCGAGAAGCGCCGCGCAATGATGGAAGTCGACAAGGAGAGCACAAATTGGAGTGCGCGACACGACGAGCTCTTCAACGACGCGCGCACGCAGGTGTCCGTGGACGAGGTCTGGCGCGCCACGGGCGCCAGTTGCGACGCGCTGTGCCGCTTCCTGCTCTGGCTAGTCTTTCTCGGGCTCCTGTCCTTGCTGGCGGTGCGCTTCAGCGGCGAGAGCGCGTATGAGGCGCTCTCCGCGAACGCAGTCCTCACCCAGATCACCGACTCTCTCCAGGACGTTGGCGACGTGAGTCAGTGGCACGCCTACCTGCACGATGACCTGCTCCCGGCGCTCTGGGACTTTGATCTACCCTATGTCGACGATGACGGTGACCTGCGCAACCTCACCTATCCCGGCACGCTCGTGCGTGGTGGTCTCGGCCTGCTGGGCCGCCCCCGCTACCGCCAGCTGCGGACGCTGCCGTCCTCCTGTTCGGCTCACGAACCCGCGCTGCTTCGCCAGTTCGACGACTTCTGCTTCGAGCCCATCACCGCTGGCAGCTACGCGCGCGTCTCGGAGCTCGTCGAGGACCGCGGCACGCTGGCATGCGCGGACGGCGTCTCGGTGTCCTGGGCTGACCACGCAGCGACCCCTGTCATGGGCGCCTTCGGATACTACCGCTCCGGCGGGTTCGCCCTGGTTTTGCCGGTCAACCGCACGGCTGCGTCGTCTCTTTTGGACGACCTGGAGCGCTGCAGCTTCATCTCGCTCAACACACGCTTCGCCGCCGTCGAATTCACACTCGTGACCCGCGCCAAGGGCTACATGACCCACGTCTCCATCTACCTCGAGCAGACCTCGGCGGGCGCTGTCCGAGCTGGCAGGCACTGGGAGACGCGTCGCGTCGTAGACGCGACCCTCGAAGACCTTGTTCTCCAGGCGCTCGTCCTCGCGTGCTTCACCATCTATGCGGTGTCCGAGCTCTGGCAGATCTGGGCCATGGGCATCGGGTCTTGGGCCGAGGTTAGCATCCCCGTCGTGCCGTCGGGCGTGCGGCTCGTGTCCCCCCATGTGTGGCGACAGTCCGAGCTGCATGCATCGGCCGAGCCGTACGGGCTTGTATGGATCTATCGGAGCGACAAGTCCAAGCGATCGCGCGCACTCCAGGTCAAGCTCGTCTCCTGGACCTCGCGTCCGCTCGTCCCAGTCCTCGGGTACCTCAAGAATACCTACAATTGGCTCGACATCTGCATCCTGGCGCTCATCGTCAGTCTCGTCGCCACGCACTTGCTGCTACGCGCCGAAGTGGCGGCCGGCCGCGAGGCATGGCGCGCGCGGTCCATGGGTGACGACTTCGTTGACGTGGTGCGCCTCGGCGAGCTCGCCGACGCCCGCCAGTACCTGCTCGCGATCACCGTGCTCTTCGCCTATGTAAAGGCTCTCGAGTACGCACAGGTACACTCGCGAATCGCCATCCCCATTATGATTCTGGGCGGCATGCTGCACAAGCTGCTTGGCTTCTTCGCCATCTTTTTCTTCTTTCTGCTCGCCTTCAGCCTCTTCGACAACGTGCTCTACGGCCTGGCGTACGAGCCCGTCAGCAGCGTGCTGCGCTCGCTCATCACCAGCTTCCGCGTATCGCTCGGCGACATCGCTTTCGACGACCGCTTTGCCATGGACCGCTCCCTTGGCATTTTCATGAGCATTCTGGCTGCCTGGGTCCTCGTCATCGTCCTGCTCAATCTGCTCATTGCCATCATGAACGAGGCCTACGAAGACGTCAAGACCAATGCAAAGGCGCGTTGGTGTTGCGCGCAGACGCGCATCATTCTCCGCCGCTTCAGAATTAAGGACGACGGCGTCGCCGCGGCGATCGGAGACCACCTTCTCGCAGCACCTTTGGCCGCCGTGCAGGACGACCAATTCTCTGAGGAGGAGGAGGAGGACTGCGACGGCGATGAGCTGGACGAGCTGGATGCACAGAGTGTCCGTGAGCCGCAGGCTGCCGCCGTGCAGGACGACCAATTCGAGGAGGAGGACTTCGAGGACTTCGACGACGATGAGCTGGACGAGCCGGATGCACAGAGTGTCCGTGAGCCGCAGGCTGCTCGTGCCGCGCTCCTCGCAGGTATCGGCGCTTCAACACGTTCCCGCCACTCCTTTGAGCGCGTCGCGCAGGCTTCCATGTCGCGACCGAGGAATGGTAGCACTTCAAGCGTCGACCTGGACACGCCCAGGGGCGCCTCTGTCCTTACCTCCAGCTCGTGCGACTCTGACGCGAGCAGGCACCTCCACGAGGCCAAGCTCGCTGAGGCACTTGCCCATGCTGACAAGCCCGCACACTCCAGCTGGTCGAGCTCCAGCAGTCAGGAAGAGTCCGTTTCGTACTAGCACTGCAGCCCTGTGAGAGGCGCTTCTGGAGCTCTTGCTCGCCGTGCGCAGCGCTGCGCAAAGCTCCGAGGCCTGAGACAAGTTCGCAAATCAATAGCATCTGATTAGTGGATTGCACGGTTGCCAAAACAACGACGGGAGCGTGGCGCGCCTTTTTGGCTCCTCGCCTTCCCAGCAAGCTCAATCCGGCCGCTGCTGCCGCCCAATGAATGCCTGACGCTGCGCTTGAACTCAACACGAGCGTGCAGTTGGCGCGGTTTCGCCGACTGTTTTGCATGAATGAAGATCAAGGACAGAAAGGAATTTACCAGGGAGAGCACACTGGCAGGCTAACTTCTCGGCAGTCTCATGAGCATCCTGGCTGCCTGGGTTCACGTCACCGTCCTGCTCGGTCTGCACATTGCCATCATGATTGAAATTGTCAAGGCCAATGCCAAGGCAAACTGGGGATGCCTGCAGGCATGCGCCATCGTCCGTCGCTGCAAGATTTTCGAACCGTAACCATGGACGAAGAGCGTTTTCACGGACAGCGCGTCGGAGTCCGGGTAGAGAGGAGTGGCCGAGGCCAAAGCGGCCTGCATCGCACGATTATACCACATTGTTTTTGGAAGACCTGCTGTTGTTGAGTTGCGAGAGCTTGCGGAGCCTAGAGGTTTTCGTGTCCGTGTGGCTGACGATGCCCCGAGTGGTCTGCTTGGCGCGCGCGTCTTGCTTCACCTCCTCCTCGTCGGCGGCGGCCCTCCGCGCGTGGGCCGGGGCTGGTCGCGGGGGAGGGCCGCTGGGCGGCGGAGGTGGCGGTGACGGTGGCCTTGCGCCGCTCGACAGGCCACCCCGCAGCTGCTCATGCACGTACTCCTCAAGGTGCGCGGCGACGCGCGGCGAGAGGGCGTGCTGCACGCTAAAGGCCGTGATGGCCTCTGCAGCGTCCTCCGTGGACCGAATCACCAGCTCCGCAGAGCTGCCGTCAGGCAGGTCTACATCCACGAGAAGCTCCTCGACCTGCGCGAGCTGCTTCGTTGGGGGGCGCAGTGCGGCAGGTTGGGCCACGGGCGCGGCGGGCGCGGACGCGGACGTAGCACGGGACTCGGCCTCGGCCTCGGCCTTGGCGCGCGCGGCCTCGAGCTGTGCGCGAAGCGTGTCGGCCTCCTTGCGCAGCGCATCCGCCTGCGCGTTCGCGGAGAGCGTGGACCTGGCAAGCTGCTCATGCAGGTGCTGCAGCTGGTCCTGAAAGCGGTTCATGGCGGCGGTGCGCTCCTCCTCGGCGGCCTTGGCGCGCTGGTCGGCGCGGCTCTGCTGCTCGAGCGCAGCGACGGCCTCCTGGCGGGCGCGGTCCAGGTCGGCGCGTGCCTGCTCGAGGCTGGTGCGCAGGCTGGTCTCGGACTCGTGAGCGCGTCGCCGCTCGGCGTCGAGCTGACTGGACAGATTCGCAACGGCGGCCTCATGCTGCGCCGTGCTGCCGCTCTCGCCCTCGAGCGCGGCGCGCAGACGGTCGCACTCCGCTTCGAGGAGGTGCACCTGGTTCTGGTACGTCTCGCGGCCGCGCTGCTCCGCGTCCACGGCGGTCTCGGCCTGGGCGCATCGCGTGCGCGCCGCCTCGAGGCCCTTCTCGGCTGTTTCCGCGCGCTCTTTGAGCTTGTCGGCCTCCTTGAGCGCGCGCTCGAGGCGCTCCCGCGCCTGGCCAAGCGCCGCGCGCACGTCGGCCAACTCTCGCTCCAGCGCGCCCACGCGTTCCTTGGCGGAGGCCGCCTCGCTGGATTGCGCGTTGTTCTGTGCGGCGAGGTCGGCACGCTCGGCAGCGGTCTCCTTTTCCAGGTCGGAGACGCGCTCCGAGAGCGAGTACACGCGCTGGCGCGCCACGTCGCGCTCCGCTGCGACGTCGAGCTTCTCTTTGCGCAGGGCCGCATTCTCCTCGCGCGCGCCCTGCAGATCGGCGGCCAGGTCCTCGAACTTGCGTTGTAGGACCTCGATCATGTCGGCCTTGGCCGTCAGCTCCTGCTCCGCAAAAGCTAGCTTGCGCTCGTGGAGCGCGGCCCTCGCCGCGAGCGCCGCCTCGCGCGCGCTCGCATGGTGGGTGCCGCTCTGTGTCGACGGTGGCGTCACGGGCGAAGCAAGCTGCGCCTCGGCCGTCGAAGATGGCGTACGCAGCGCGCTCCGCGGCCGCGGCGCTGCGGCAGCCGACGGCGGCCTCGACGGCGTCGACGCGCGGCTCGTCACACGCACCGACACGCCGCGCGTCGACCGCTTCGGGCTGCGGTAGTCGAACCTCCTATTCGCCGCGAACTCCTCCTCGAGCTCGGCCCTGCGCCCTTCACGCGCACGTGCCTGCTGCTGTTGCTGCTGCTGCAGAGTCTGCGGCTGCGACTGCTGCTGCTGCTGCTGCTGCTGCTGCTGCGGCGGCTGCTGTCCAAGTTCGCGTCTCCGCCCCCGGAGTCGCTCCTTGGCCAGCGCGAGCCGCGCTCTCTCCTCGCTGATACGTGCGTCCAGGCTCATTGTCCCTTGCGCCGCCCGTGCAACTCGAGCGGCTCGAAGCAATAGTAAAAGTAGTCCTCGAGCGCCGCGGGCGTCGCGAGCGCCGCGATGCCCCCCTCTTGCCGCCGCCGCCTACGACGGCCACGACGACCACGACAACGACGCAGACGCGCGGCGCCGGCGCAGCGCCGTGCCGCGGACCGCCGGCCGCCGCCCCGCGCCACGCCGAGCGGACCGCAGCGAGCCCGAGCGGGTTTGGCCTCTGGGCTGCCGCACGCAGACTTGGCGAGGGCAGTAGTGCAACGGCCACAGGGACCTGGACCAGGACGGCGTCGAGGCCTTCACTCGGGCTCACGCTGGCCGGCGGCGTGTCCAGGGCGGGACGACGGCGCTGAAGAAGACACGGAGCAACGGCTTGTTCGTACGCTCCGTCAGCTCGATCGTGATTCATGATTCAGGGCATCAGGCAAAGCCTGCGCACCTTGAGGGCATCGAGATGACCTGACCTGCGAGAGCTTGAGGACGGAGAGATGCTGCCGCACCGTCACATGGAGCGAGGGAATGAAGTGCAGGGCGGGATGTGCAGGATGACCTTGGTTGTCCTGGAGATGGAGAACTCGTCTCGGAGATGGAGAACTCGTCTCGGAGGAAGAGGCTGTTTTTGCGGGCTGCGGCGATAGATGACCGTGCAGCGCAGGAGTACCGCTGCAGAGGAGGAGAGGAACGCGGCAAGCAAGTCATCGTCTCGACGCAAACCCCGAGCGAGCCAGGCCAGCGAAGAGGGCCGCACTGCGTGGCCGAGGCGCGCCGCGGCACGTGGTCGCGACGCTTGCCCGGCCACGGTTAGGTTGTGCAGACTCGGACTCGAACAGAACGCAAGCGCGGGCGCCGACGCCGGCGCGGGCGCGGGCGGCGCCATGGAGGACGACGCGGAGGCGTCGCTGCTGCAGGTAGGTGCCCCCCCCCACTCCCCTCTCGCACGGCGCCGCATGGCGCGGCATGAGGGCCTCGCCAGGTGCGGCATGCGGCACGTCGGCATGTGGAGACTGACGAGCTCGAGACGCGCGCGCAGGCCAAGGTGGCGCTGACGGTGGACAAGGCGTGCAAGGAGGCGGAACGCAAGGCGGACGGCAGCGTGAAGATCTCGCGCGGCGCCGTGCAGTCCATCGCCAAGGTGGTCATGGAGGTGGCGGGCGTGGTGGCCGAGGACCTGCTCATGTTCGCGCAGCACGGCAAGCGCGCAGTCATCTCGGGCGATGACGTCAAGCTGTGTGCGCGCAAGTCACGCAAGCTTCTTCGCGCACTTGAGACCTACGAGGCGGCGGAGATTGGCACGGTGCGCAAGCAGCGCAAGGAGGCCAAGGCGCAGCGCGTCAAGAAGAAGCTGGCCAAGACCGCGGCGGCCGCGGCGGCTGGCGCGTCCCGACGCAAGGGGATCGACAGCAGCGACGAAGAGGACGAGGATGCCGTTGCCGGCAGCCGTGCCGGCGCGAAGAAGACCAAGAGTAGCAAGGCCGGCGACCTAAGCGACAACGACAGCGACGACGATGAGGATGCGGACAAGGGGCCCGGTGGGAAGCCGAGCTCCTCAACAGCGCGTGGCAAGAAGCGCTTGGCGCAGGATCTGTCCTCCGACTCTTCCGATTCTGACAGCGACGGTGCTGGACTCAACGCCGCGCGGAGGCGCTCGAGCACCGGCGGCGGCGGCGGCGGCGGCGCTGCCGCCGCCGTCGCCACCGCCACCGCGACCGGCCGCGAGGCCTCGAAGCCACGCTTCGGCCTGGATTCGGACGAGGACTCGGACGACTTTTGATCCTCCTCGTCCTCATGATCCTCCTCGTCCTCATGATCCTCCTCGTCCTCATGATCCTCTTCCTCTTCCTCGAGGTCCTCCACCTCCTCATCGCGAGGCAGGCGGGCACGAGTGATGTAGCAAAAGCGACCGCGCTCAACCTGACAGAGACTCTTGACAGTGAAAAGCTTAACCTGCTGGTACCGTACCCACGATGAGTTGTGCATGGTGGCGGCCTCGGCGACCTGGATGGAGGTCGAGGTGTCGAGGTCGTTATGGAGGTGGTGGAGCAGAGCGGCAACCCGGAGAGCATGGAGCGGTGGGGCCGCTGGGAGCTGCTCGCGGAGCACAGGGCGGCGGCGGAGGGCAGGCGCGGCGCGGGCGTCGGCGCGGGCGCGAGCGGCGGCAGCGCACGCACGGCGTGGCGGTCGCACGATGGCGGCAACGGCGGCCTGGGTGGCGCGCATCCCGGGGCGCAAGGCGGCGCCGAGGGCCACGGCGGCAAGCGCGTGCGCTTCGCGGTGCCCAGCAACGCGCTGGTGGCCGCGCCGGAGGGCGAAGGCACGGCGCACAAGACGGCCAAGGGCGGCCGTCTCAAGATGCGCGCGCTGGACTTCTTGAGGTCCATCCCCATGGACGGCGAGGCCGCCGCCGAGGCCGCCGCCGCCAGCGACGAGGCGCGCGAGGCCGCCGCCGGCGAGGCGGCCGCGCAGCAGGCGTCGACGGCCACCCACCATGGCAAAGATGACGGCCACGGGGAGCCCGAGGCCTCGCTGCAGGAGACGGACGAGGAAGCCGTGCAGCTGGCCGAGGCCCTGGGCAGCCCGGAGGCCGTCGGCGCCGGCGCCAACGGCGCCAACGGCGCCAACGGGTCGGGCGGCGAGGAGGGCAAGGGCGCGAATGACGGAGACGGCATGGGCGCCGACGCCGCCAAGGATCTGGCGGCCGCCGCCGCGGCCAGCGAAGACCCGGCCGCGAGACCGGCCATCTACCTGCACGGGCCGACGGACTTTCAGTACGTGCGCAGGCGCGGGGCGCCGCGACGGTCGCGCGCAGCACGCGAGAAGGCCTTGCTGGTCGCAGGCGTGCACGACGGCGCCCGCATCTTCATGTCCTGGGACAAGGGGTACCCGGGCATGGTGATGTCGGTGGTCAAGTACAGCGAGGGCGCGGACTCGCGGCGCGGCAAGAAGATGCGGCTTGGGTCCGTGATGATGGACGTGCCGCGGCGACGCCAGGAGGTGCCCAAGATCCTCTCCGGTACGGACTGGGTGCAGCGCGAGGGCACCTCGTACGCGCGGTACCTGAACCAAGAGTGGGCCGAGGTGAGCGGGGACAGCGTGGACCCCGTGCGCGCGGCGCGCGAGGAGGCCTGGGACCGCGAGTACCGGCCCATGGCGCTCGACGACCCGCGCATGCGCCTCGGCAAACACCGCATCGTACAGGGGCTCGACGGCTACTACCTGAGCGTGCTGCCCTACACCAAGAAGAAGGAGCTCAAGGCGGAACTGAATGAGGTCTTCCGCGAGCAGCACCCGGAACTGCCCGTGGACCTGACGCTGAGCAAGATCCGCAACCTCAAGCGCGAGGTGCTCGAGCACGCGCGCACGCTGCGCCTCGAGCTGTCCACGGCGGCGTTAGCCATCATCTACTTCGAGAAGCTGGTCTTCAAGGGCGTCGTCGAGAAGCGCAACCGCAAGCTCGTCATGTCCGTCTGCCTCCTGCTTGCCTATAAATTCAACGAGCCCAAGGTCCCCGGCGGGGCCTCTGTGGCCGACCTGCTCGCCGACATTGAGCGCGTGCAGGCGCTCTCGCCGCGCCAGGTGCTCGAGGCCGAATTCAATGTCTACGGCCACCTGCTCTTTCACCTGAACGTGTCCAAGGAAGACGTGCTCGCGCACTTTTCGCGCCTGCTCAAGTCGGTCGACTCCACGCCCACCGAGTACCTCGGCGAGGACCTGGCGCAGTTCTACTTTCCCGACACTGACGATCACTCCTCGGTCTCGGACGAGTCGATTGGCGGGCCGTCCGCGGCACCACCCGACATCGTGCGCTTCGACCGCCTGCAGCTCGTCCCGCTCCCGGTACCTGTCCCCAAGCCACAGCGCCACAAGGCGCCTCAGCGTGCGCGCAAGGCTGCCAAGGCGGTCGCCACGCACCTGCGCTTGCCTCGGGGCCGCCAACGGCGATGACGGCTTGCGCCTCGCCGCTGTTGAATGTAAACTTGTGTAATCTACCTTTCATGTGTGTCACCACTCTCTCACTGTCATGACGACTTGTTTGAGGATGACGACGATGATGCTGGCGGCTGCTTCCCAACACCACCGCCGGTCGTCGCTTTGAACTCCTGCAAGGCCTTGACGCCGTCTAGAAAGCTGCCGTCATTGGAGAAATTGCGCAGGTACGCCTTGGCAAGCGCGGCCTGGTCCTTGTCGGCCCCCTCGCTGTTCTCCTCGTCGCGCTCGGCGCCCTCGCCGTCAGCGTCGTCCTTGGCGCCATCGTCCTGGTCCTTCTTCGTCTCCGTGGCGGCCTCCTGGGGCCTTGCGGAGACCTTGACGGCGTCGGCGGCGTTCTTGGCGCGCTTGTGGTCCTTCTGGCGGCGGCGCTTGGCGGCGCGCTTGCGCGTCTTCTCCGCGGCGGCGTCCTGGTCGGCCTTGCGCTTGGCCTCGAAGGCTCTGCGCGCCGCGGTCTCCTCGTCGTTGCGGTCCAAGGCGGCCAGGCGCTCCTCCTCGGCGCGGCGCAGGTGCCGGTACACGTGGAAGGCGCCGGAGCCCGCGCCGGCGGCCGACCCGTAGTAGTTGTCCACCTTGCGCAGGCGGAAGCCGCCCTCGCCGCCGTCCGCATGCTTCTCGCCGCGCTCCACGGCGCCGCGGATGACGGCCAGCCGCGCGGCGGCCGCGCCGCCGCCGCCGCCGCCGTCGCCGCCGTCCGCCATGGCGCGCGCGGGAGCGGAGTTCGGGGTCTGCTACGGCGGCATGGCGGCAAGGCGGCGCGGCAGTCCCGCTCGCTGCGCGCGCGCGCGATGCGGGCGGCGCGGGGGCGCGGCGGCGGCGGGCCGGTGGCGGCCGGCCCGGCCCGCGCGCTGCTGGCGGCGCTGGCGGCGCTGGCGGCGGCGGCGGCGGCGCTGGCGGGCGCGGCGCCCGCGGATGGCCGCGATGAGGTGGCGGCGCGCGTGGCGGCGCGCGTGGGCGAGCTGCTGGCGCCGCTCGCGCACGGCCAGGCCTGCGTGGAGTCGAGCGGCAGCGGCTGGTGGCAGTACGCGTGGTGCCACGGCCGCGAGGTGCGGCAATTTCATGCGGAGGGCGGGGGCAACGGCGCGCGCACCGTGGACTGGTCCGCCGGCGACCTCGCCACGCTTGGCCCGCCCGAGCTGGGCGGCTGGAAGAATGGCAGGCCCACCTTTGCGGCGTACCGCTTCGAGGGCGGCCAGCCGTGCGAGCAGATTCGCGCGAGGAGGTCCACGGTGGTGCGCATCCGATGCTGCAACCGCTTCGCCGTCCAGGCCAAGCGCATCGCGCGCGAAGGCTCCGCGCACGGCATGCCGCCGGCCGAGCTCGCGTCCGTGCTCTCCGTCTCCGAAGTGTCCACCTGCTCCTACGCCATGTCCGTCTGCTCGCCCGTTGGCTGCCTGCTGGACCACCTCTGGGACGAGGAGGCCAAGGAGTGCGACGCTGGCGCGCCGGCGGCGGCCGCCGCGGGGGGGCGCGACGATGGCCAGGACGTCGACCCGGAAGAGGATGGCAAGTGGACCGTGCGGCGCGACTCGACGGAGGAGGAGGCGGACGAGCCGCGCCGAGAGGCTGCCGCGGCCGCGGCGGCCGCGGCCGCTGTGCCGCCGCTGCTGGCCATCTCGGCGCGAGAACGCGCCGCGCTGCGCGATCAGGTGCGCGAGATTTTCTACCACGGTTACAACGCGTACATGGAGAACGCCTTCCCGCTCGACGAGCTCAAGCCGCTTTCGTGCGGCGGCGACGCCTTCGAGCTCACGGCGGGCGACATGCTCACGCTCGTGGACTCGCTCGACATGCTGGTCGTGGTGGGCAACTACTCGGAGTTTGCGCGCGCCGTGCGTCTGGTTGCGGACCGCGCCGACTTCGACCTGGACGAAACCGTCTCGGTCTTTGAGACCACCATCCGCATCATGGGCGGCCTGCTCTCGGCGCACGTGCTGGCCTCGGACCCGGACCTCGGCATCATGCCGGGCTACGACGGCGCGCTCCTGCCGCTGGCGCGCGACCTGGGCGACCGCCTCCTGCCAGCCTTCAACACGTCCACGTCCATTCCGTACGGCACGGTGAACCTGCGGCACGGCGTGCCGCCCGGCGAGACCACCGAGGCCTGCACGGCGGCGGCCGGCTCGTTGGCGCTCGAGTTCAGCCTGCTATCCGTGCTCACGGACGACGCGCGGTACGGCGTGGCGGCGCGCGACGCGCTCAAGGCCATCTACGACCACCGGTCCAAGCTGGACCTCGTGGGCCGCCACATCGACGTCAAGAGCGGTCGCTGGACCGAGCCCATCGCGGGCATCGGCTCCAACATCGACTCGCTCTACGAGTACTACATCAAGCACTACGTGGCCTTTGGCGACGACGAGGCCTTTGCCATGTTCCAGACGCTCTACGCCGCCGCCGTGCACCGCCTCCGCGTCGAGGATACCTGGTACGTCGAGGTCAACATGTACCGCGGCAACGTGCAGCGCCGCCAGTTCAACAACCTGCAGGCGTTTTGGCCCGGCATGCAGACGCTGCTGGGCGACGTGCAGGCCGCCGGCCAGACGGCCAACGCCTTTTTGCGCGTCTGGAACGAGTTCGGCTTTACCCCGGAGGACTTCTCCATCGACTCCTGGCAGCCCCTCAACGGCGGCACGCGCCGGGGCTACCCGCTACGGCCTGAGCTCGCGGAGAGCGTGTACTACTTGAGTGTCACCACGGGGGACCCGACCTGGCTCGTTGCGGGCCGCGACATGGTCAAGGCGCTCGATCAGGCCTGCCGCGTCGAGTGCGGCTTTGCCTCGGTCAAGGACGTCAAGACCGAGCGCCTGCACGACACCATGCCGTCCTTTTTTCTCTCGGAGCTCGTCAAGTACCTCTACCTGCTCTTCGACGACACCAATCTGCTGCGCGAGGACCGCGGCGCCAACTACATTTTCACCACGGAGGCGCACCTCATTCCGGTGCGGGACGACTTTCACCGCAAGGCGCGGCAGATGGGCTTTGCCGTGCCGCGCAAGCGCCGCTCGAGGCCGGCCAAGGGCAAGGCGGCGGCTGCGGCTGCCGCCGCCGCCGCCGCCGCCGCCGCCGCCACCTCGCCACCCACGCCCTGGCTCTGGGGCGTGCCCTCTGTGAACGACCAGGAGCTGCGCGACGAGTGGATGTGCGCCGCCTTCGACCTGGACGAGGCCGACCAGGTCGCGCCCTACTATGGCGCGGACCCCACGCTGCGCAAGCCGCGCCGGTTCGGCTACATGTCCAAGGCGAGGTCCGGCGCGGCAGGGCGCGGCGCTGCGCGCCCGGCGGGCCGCGATGTGCGCCACTCCGCCGGTGAAGACTACGAGGGCCTCGACGCAGACCGCAGCGAGGCGCACCAGCTCACGCCGGCCGGGGGGGGCGACTCCGCGCGCGGATCCTATGAAAGTGACGACAGTGGCGACATGGACGACCCCCTTGGGGCTGCGGTCGGCGAGGTGCAGACGTTGCAGATCGGCCCGGGCGCCGAGTCCATTTTTGAGGTGCAGCCGCTGCAGGGCGGCTTCCATCTGTACCACGAGTTTAGCAACTCGGCCGTCACGATCGCAGGCCTCGGCCAGCCGGTCGTCTCCATCGAGGTGCTCGACGGCGCCTCGCGACAGTCCACCTACCTCTTCTTACGCCTCGAGGCGCCGCCCTCGGCAGCCACCACTTGCGCCCTGCACGTGTCGCGCCCCGTCGACAATGCGTTGCCCGTCTGCGCGCGCGACCACGAGGCGGCGGTGCTCCTTGCGCAGCCGGCATCTGCGCAGCCGCGCGACCGGAGTGGTGCCAGCCTCTTTGACGTGCCCATCCCATGCAGCCTGGGGGACTTTGGGCCTGGCCTGACGCCACACACGCTCGAGGGCGCCCTCGTGCTTGCCGCTGACCTCGACGGCTGCTCCGACGCTGCCTTCCCGCGTGCTAGGGTCGCGAACCGCCTCGTGCTCGCGCGGCGCGGCACCTGCATGTTCGAGCAGAAGGCGCTCCTGGCGCAAAAGGCCGGCGCCCTCGGCCTCGTCATCGTTCAGAGCAAGGACGAGGAGGGCCTCTTCCACATGGCTGGCATGACGCAGGACGACTTCCTTGGCAAGGCCATCGCCGCCATCTTCCCCACCACGCGGGCGAAGCTCCCCACCTTTATGATCCCCAAGCGCGAAGGCGACATCCTCATCCACCGCTTGCGCCGGCGTGCCTCGGCGAGCGCCACCGCGTCTGCGGCGGACCCTGACTCCGGCCTCTCGGCTCGCGTTCGCGTCGACTTTGCCTCACATCGCCGCGCCGCCATGCCGTGGGCCCAGTACACCGGCGCCGAGATTGTGGCGGCCATCAGCCCGCTTTGGGGCTTTACACTCAACGAGAAGGCCAAGGACGAGGCCTGGGTCATTTCCCTCTTCAAGGCCGATGCTTCCGATGCTACTACGACTACAGAGACCTGATTCTGATTGATGATCACTGGACGTGAATTTGCTGTGATGCCTTTCACGAGCGCTTGCTCGCGCCTTGTCACCGCGAGACCGGCCAAAGCTGTCAAGGCGCTTATGCCTGCGGAGAAGGCATGCGAAGCCACAGGAAGGTGCCTGCAGCGAACGAGAGCTCTCAAGCATGCGAATGGAATTCACTGTCAAGCCGCAGCTTCTCGTCACGAGGTCCCGCTCGGGCGCGCCTCGGGGCTTCACGTCGAAGCGCGAGCCTTCGGTCCTGCTCGTGCTTCTCCTAGCGCGTGGATTCGGGCTGCCTAGCGCGTGGATTCGGGCTGCGGCGAGGACCATCAGCACCAGCACCAGCACCAGCACCAGCACCAGCACCAGCACCAGCAGCGCCAGCGCCTCGTCCATGCGCACCAGCAGCTGCGCCACGTACGCGAGGGAGCGAGCGAGCGAGCTCTCGCCAGGGCCTCGAGCCGAGGCGCGAGCCTACGGTCCTGCAACAGACGCCTAATCGCAGCGCGCGAGCCAACATGTCAAGCAGCGGCTTCATGCCCTCCACCGCGAGGTCCAGCAGCAACTGCAGGAGCATGGTGTCCGCCGCCGCGGAGCTGCTCGCCGGGCTGGAGCTGCTCGTCCAGCGCGGGCGCGGGCGCCGGCGCCGGCGCGGGCTCGCGGTGGAGGGCGAGCTTGGGCCCGCGGCGCGCGAGCGCGGCGTCGGCGAGCGCGGCCTCGAGGCGCGCGAGCGCGTCCTTGGCCGCGGCGAGGCCGGCGAGGCCGTCGGCCGCGGCCTCGACCACGCGGCGCGCGGCGGCGGCGGCGGCGCGGGCCTCGCGGCGCGCGGCCGCCGTGTCGTCGCGCGCGCGCCGCGCCGCCGCGGCGTCCAGCGGCGGCGGCGGCGCGGGCATGCCCGGCGCCGCCATGGCGGGCATGGCGGGCATGGCGGCGCCCGTTGGCGGCCTGCTGGCGCGGCGGCAGACCGGCAAGGCGGGGCGCGCGGAGCGGCGGCGGCGAGGGGAGGCAGGCGCGCAGGCGGGCAGGCAGGCAGGCAGCATGGACCCGAACGCGGTGCGCGCGGAGTTCGAGAAGCTGGCGAACGAGGCGCAGGGGCTGAGGAATCGCGTGGCGCAGCTCGAGGCCGAGGAGCGCGAGCACATCGTGGCCGCCGAGGTGCTGGACAAGCTGGACGGCGCGCGCCAGTGCTACCGGCTGGTGGGCGACGTGCTGGTGGAGAAGACGCGCGACGAGGCGCTCGTCAGCGTGCGCGGCAACATGGAGCGCATCCAGAAGCAGATCGCGGCCGACACCAACCGCTCGCTGGAGATCGAGAAGGAGGTCAAGGCCATCGCCGCCAAGACCCGCGCCGGCTGATGTGCGCAAGGAAAGGGGCGCGGGCGCGAGCGCGTGGAGGGTTGTGAGTCTCGCTGTACGAGCTAGGCTCGACGTTGGAGTGCTCTCGCGGAGAGAGGACCTGCTAGCCTGCCAGCCAGGACCGGACGGCGTCTATAATCTGCTGTGTCTTCTTCTACTACTTCTTCTTCTTCTTTGTCCCGGGAATAACAACGAAAGAAAGAAATAAATGATGCTCGCTTGCACTTCTCATGGGCCCACCGTGCAGGCTACCTACCCATAAAGTTGTTAGGCGTCCGAATGGTAGCGCACGCGCGCGATGTTGCGGTCGCACTGCACGCGCTGCTCGTCGGCCAGGTAGGAGACGCGAAAGGGGCGGACGACCTGGCGCTCTGCAAAGTCCTGGAGCTTGTCGGTGGCATCCTTGAGGGAGTCGGCCACAAAGTAGCGCGGCTGGTAGGTGGTGATCGGGTACTCGGTGTCAGCGGCGACGGCCGGGTCCCAGGGCAGCAGCTCGGGCGCCTCGTCGCCGGGCTGCTTGGGGCCGCACGAGTACTCGAGCTCGCCGAAGCTGGACAGCAGGCCGGCGCCGTAGGCCTTGACGTCCTTGCCGGAGCGGTAGAGGCCGAACTCGATGGTGAACCAGTAGCAGGTGGCCAGGCGCATGATGTCGCGGTCGCTGGCGCCGAGCGAGGCAATGCCGTACGTCTGGCTGAGCTCCGCGAACTCCGGGTTGGCCAGCAGCGGCGCGTGGCCCATGAGCTCGTGGCAGACGTCCGGCTCGGGCGTGTAGAGCGGCATGCTGTGGTGGCGAATGTACTGCGTGGAGAAGAACGTGCGGAACGCCAGCGCGTTGAGAAAGTCGCGCGCCGACAGCAGGCCGGCGACCGGGCGCAGCTGGAAGCCCGTGGACCGGCGCAGAAAGTCCGAGACGTCCGCCTGCTGCGGGATGGCGTCGGCGCCGAATCCGACCTCGCGCTCCAGGGCGTCGATCACGTCCAGGTACTCCTGGCAGGCGTACTTGGGAAAGATCTCCTTGAGGCGGTTCCAGACGATGCCCCAGGTGCGCGTCTCATCCTTGCTGTAGTCGACGCGCGGGATCTCGCTGCCGTACTTGTACGTGCCGGCGTTGGCCACGATCATCTCGCGGCGCTCGCGGTACACCTTGTCGGAGAACCCGGGGTGGTCGCACTCCAGCTCGGCGCCAGCGTCCAGCGTCTTTTGCGAGAACTGGTCCAGGTCGCTCACCTTCATGGGAAACCACGGCACCACCACCGGCTCGCTCAGGCGGACCGACTCGCAGCTGCGGTCGAGCGTGCGCATGACCTCCTTGACGCGCGGATCGTCGGCCGTGCCGTCAAAGTCCAGGTCGATCTCGAACTTGCCCGCGTCGAACATGGACGGCCGCGACTCGATGCGCGTCAGGTTCAGGTCGTACTTCCAGAACACGCGCAGCACGTTCTCCAGCGCGCCGCTCTCGTGCGAGACCTTGAAGTTCATGCTGGTCCTGGCGCCGCCCTCCTCCACGCTCGACGGCCCGGCCTCCGCCGCTGCGGCCAGGGCCTCCTGGCGCGCCGCCACCTGCTCCGACGCGTCCCACGCCAGCTGCCTCGCGCCGGCCTGCCCGCGCGCGCCCGCCAGCGCGCGTCCCAGCGCGGCGCGGCCCACGGGCGCCAGGCCGCGCAGGCCCACCTTGTCGAGGCCCGCCATCTCGCTCGCTCGCTCGCTACTCGCTACGCCGCCGTCGCCGGCCGCGGGCGCCGCGCTCCGCTCGCCTGCGCGCCTGCACGCCTGCGCGCCGATGCTCGTCCGCGCTCGCTCGATGCGGTTCTGCGCGCTCGCGGGGGTCGAAGGGTCGAGCTCGAGACGAGGCCGAGGCCGGCGGGTCCAAGGCGACAACGTGAGAGAACTTGCGAGCTCGCGGGCACAAACCGCGCGCTCGCGAGACACTCGCGGCCAGCCGGCCAGCGCGGCTAGCTCCGCCAGCTAGAGGAAAGGCTTACCCCGACGGCGCTGCAGGCCGACCCCTGCCTGGCATCGCCATTGCACTGATTGCAGTGCAGCCCCGGTGAGTCCTTGACGTCGCCGGCGACGCCAGGAGAGCTCCTGCGAACCGAAGCCGGGCTTCGTTTATTTAGCGTTGTGAGCGTCAATGGAGGAGCTAGGGACGGGGACCTGACGGACTCGGACCCGAAGCGGGTGGGGCTGCGGTTCGCCGGCCGCTGCCGTGGCCGCAGGGTGCAGGGCAGGACGCACGACCTTGGTGTGTGTTTCGCACATTGATATTTACGGGCTTGGGCCTGGCTCGCAGGGCGCAGGGCGATGTTGGGTTTGTGTGTTTCGCACATTACGCCTGGCTCGTCTGCGGTTCGCCGACCACTGCCGTGGCCGCAGGGTGCAGGGCGATGTTGGGTTGCCGCAGGACGCAAGACATTGATGTGTGTGTGTGTGTTCTGCACGTTCTATTTACGGGCTTGCGCCAAGTAGGGCGTCAGGCCTTGAAGAGCTCGAAGAGGTCGCTCATGGAGAGCTTCTGGCTCTTGTGGGCGGCGGGGTCGAGGGCGTGGTCCTGCAAGGCCTCGTCGGCCATGGCGGCCTTGCGGGCCTGGAGCGCGAGCACCTTTTCCTCGACGGTGCTGGTGGCGATGAGGCGGTAGACGTGGACCGGGCGCTTCTGGCCGATGCGATGCACGCGGTCGATGGCCTGCTCCTCGATCTGCGGGTTCCACCAGGCGTCGAGGAGGAAGACGACCGAGGCGGCGACGAGGTTGAGCCCGACGCCGCCCGCCTTGAGACTGACGAGGAAGACGTTGCAGGTCGGATCCTTGTTGAAGCGCTCGATGGCGGCCTGCCGCTTGGCCTGCGAGAGGCTGCCGTCCAGACGCGCGAACTTGTGGCCGCGTGCGTCCAGAACGTACTCCACCATGTCGAGCATGCGCGTCCATTGCGAGAAGACGAGCGCCTTGACGGGCGGCTCTGGTTCAGCCTGAGACCCGGCGGCGGGCGGCGCCAGGGGCTTGCCAAGAAGGGCCTCACCAGCCTTCTTCTGCGCCTCGTTGGTCCAGGCGCCGCGCGCGAGCGCAGCGTTCACGCCCAGCACGCGCTGCAGGTGATTGACAAGCGCATCTAGCTTGGCAGAACTGCGCCAGTTCTTGCGCAGGTTGCGCTCCGAGAGCACTTGCATGCCATCTGGTGCGCGCAGCGCCTGCGACTTGGCATGTGACGGGAGTTGCACCATGTTGATGTCGAGCCGCGAAATGGACCGCCGGCACACCGGACAGGCCATCTCGGACGCGTACACGAAAGCGCCCTCCAGGCATTGCTTGCACATGACGTGCCCGCACACCGTCATGACCGTCGCCTCGGGCGTGTCCAGGCTGTCCAGGCAGATGGGGCATTCCTGATCGCGCAGGTTGCCCAGCTTGGCCAGCGCCTCCTCGATGTAAGCGCGCGATGGGCCGTTGCCGCCCGTTGCCTGCGAGGAGGAAAGTGGGCCGCCGCCGCCGCCGCCGCCGCCGCCGCCGCCGCTGCTGCTGCTGCTGGTCGCGACAGCCTCGTCTGCCTCGCCGCCGGATCGCGCAAAGAGCCGCTCGCGCAGCTGCGCGATGTAGGCCTTGTCCGAGGCGGTCTCGCTGGACACCAGCGTGTTGCCAGCCTCCTCCTCCTCCCGGCTCGCCAGCACAAGAAACGGGTGGTCGCAGGCCTGGCGCATGCGCAGCAGCAGCGTGAAGATGGCCGCGTACTTGGTGTTGGCGGAGCCGGCCGCCACAAAGCCGTCGAATTCGGCCTTGGACCTCGCGTAGATGGCGTCGTAGAATGCGCGCTCCTTCTCGGACAGCGTCACGTCGACCACCTCGAGGTGCTTGCGCGGGAGCTGGTCTCCGGCAACCGCGTCATCCGCACGCGCCACGTCGCGCTTCGTGCGCCGCAGCATGAGCGGGCCATCGCCCAGCACCAGGCGCAGCCGCTGCATGGCCGCCGCGCTCGCCTCCTTGTCCGTCTGCTGCTCAAAAGGGGTGCGGATCGTCTTGCTCCACCACGCGTACGAGTTCCACGGCTCGTGCCGGAGAAAGAGGAGCAGGGCGTAGATGTCGTCCACCGTGTTCTGCAGCGGCGTACCCGTGAGGCACCAGCGGAAGCGCGCCTCCAGCGCGGCCGCAGCGCGCGCCGCGTCCGTGCTGCGGTTCTTCACGTTATGCGCCTCATCCAGCACCACGCGCTCCCACGGGGTCCCGAAGAGCTGCGACGTCTGCATCTGGAACTCGGAAGACACCACGCCGTAGGTGGTCAGCACGCAGTCGTAGCCCTCAAAGTCCACG
This sequence comes from Thraustochytrium sp. TN22, assembly GCA_013306675.1. Taxonomy (NCBI): domain Eukaryota; class Bigyra; order Thraustochytrida; family Thraustochytriidae; genus Thraustochytrium; species Thraustochytrium sp. TN22. The sequence continues at coordinate 55,722 of JABLUY010000027.1, read as the reverse complement.
ACGCCACGGTTCCGGTCTGCCGCGTAGAAGCGGGCCACGCGCAGACGCGAGTCGTCGTCGACCTTGGCGGCCAGCTCCTCCTCCCACTGGCCCACCAGCGACGTCGGGCAGACGATGAGCGTGCCAGCCTTGCGCGCGGACCGCCGCGCCGTGCTGGACGCACTGGACGCGCTCGGCGCGGGCGAGGCCGGCTTGCGCTGGGGCGACAATGAAGGCGCCGCCACGGCCGCCTTGCCGCCTTCCAGGTCCACCACTTCAACCTCGGGCGTGCTGGCACCGGCGCCGGCGCCAGACGACGCCGCCGCTGCCGCGCGCTTCTTGGCCCTCCGCCGCTCCTTGGCCTCCTCGGCATCCTTTGCCTTGGACGCCAAAATGAGAGCGATCACCGAGACGGTCTTGCCCAAGCCCATCTCGTCTGCCAAGATGCCCCCGCGCGTCGGCTCTGCCCGCGGCGGTTCTGCGAACCGCACCTGCCGTGTGCATGAGTTCACGTAGTACTTGGCCCCAGGCGACTTCTTCTCCGCCTCCTCCCCATCAATCACGACCTGATCGACAGTCATATCGATTGCCTCGGAATCAGACGAGGATGCAGGGCCAGCCGCCGCAGGCGCGGCCAGGAACCTGCGCTCCTGCCACAGACTGGCGTCCGCCGTGCTATGTGAGAGCGCCTCACGGTCCAGCATCCAGCGCAGCGCGACACACTGGTGCGGGCGCAAGGAGACCGCGAGGCCGGGCGGGTCGTCCGCCGAGCCGCCAATCTGCTTGACGCCCAGCTGCTCCTCCAGGTCGCGCGCGTCCTCTTCACTCAGCGTGCGCGGACCAGCCGCCGTGTCGTCCTCCTCCTCGCCGCCCAGCACGACCTCCCCGGACGCGCCCACGGCGCACGAGCCGTACTTGATGGGGTCATGGACGACCTCGACAAGCTCGAAGAAGGCCAGACCGAGGGGATCGGCGCCGCTGTCGCGCGATGCGTCCGCGTCCGAGAAGTGCTCAAACACCTCGGGCCCCGTGACATCTAGGTGCAACAAGATGGGCACCTGCGAAAAGGGCCGCAGCTCGCTCGGCACATAGGCCTGCAGCGAGGCCGTGGCGCGGATCAGCTTGTTGACCAGAAGCGGGTGCACGCGCCGCGACAGCCACAGCGGCAGGCGCGCGAAGAGCGTCTCGTGCTTGCCGCTGCCGGCACCGATGCGCACAATGGTGGGCGTGCGCTTCCGCGAGGCAAACGGATTGGCGCGGCCCTTGCCACGCGCCTTGCCGCGCGCGCCCGCGCTCTGCTCGGCCTCCTCTTCGGCCTTGCGCCGCTTCGACTTGGCCTTGGCGCTCTCCTCCACGACCACGCGGAGCTCCGCGTGTGGCGCCAGGATCTCGCACGTCTCCTCGGGCAGCAGCGTCGTGGTCGCCTCCGCCTCCACGGCCAGGGAGCACAGGCGCTTGGGCCAGGCGCCGCCCTCGGCCCGCGCGGAACCCGTCGTGTTCGTCAGGTCGCTCACGGGGCGCTTGGCGGCGAGTCTGCCCGCGCCGTTGTTGCCCGGCGCCACGCGCGTCTTGCCGCCGCCCTGGCGCTTGAGCAGCGCGAAGGCGCTGTTCGCGTGCGCCTTCTTGCGCGCCTTGGCGGCCGCCACGGCGCCGCGGCCCTTGTCCAGGTACGCGTTGAGCGCCGCCTGCGCGTTGAACGCGTGCGCCTCCAGCAGCGTGCTCATCTCCTCCTCGGACAGCTGCGCGCCCACCACGGCGCGCAGCAGCCCTGTCTCCGCGCCGCGCTCCGCCATCGCGCCCGCGCGGCGCCGCCCGCGCGCGCAGCCCCGCGCGCGCGCGCCCGCGCTCCGAAGGGTGGTCGTTAAGTTCGGGCTCTGCGCCATGAGCCCGCCGTCGTCACCCGTGTCGGCAGTCAAACCCCGTTCCACTCCGGCTCCGGCGCTCGGGCCGGCGGCCGAGCGACTCGCTCCGCGCGCCCGGGCGGCGCGGACCGGGCAGCCGGCGCGCCTCGCGCGGGCGCCCACCACGCGGCGGCGGCGGCGACGGCGAGCCGACCGACGCCGAGGAGGACGAGGGCGAGCACGAGCACGAGCACGAGCACGAGCACAAGGAGAAGCTCGAGAGCTGCCATGAATGAGGACGAGGTCGAGCTGCTCGCGGAGCTACGCGCGCTGCAATTCACGGTGGACAAAATGTAGGTGCAGGACGAGGGCGCGCCCGGCAGGGCGAGAGGCGAACTGACGGAGGAGGAGGAGGCGCTGGCGAAGCGTCGTGGCGCTCAAGAGGCTGAGGGAGACGACGGAGCCCGGCGGAGGGCTGTACGAGGCGCAACGCAAGGCCGCCGAGGTAGGTCTGCATGCGTGGGTGCACGAGACGCGGGTGCAATGGAGGAGCTGACGGACAGCGGGATGGCGCGAGGCAGTCGATGCGGATATGGGACACGCTCTTCCAAGCGGCGAGGGAGGCCGGTAGCAGCAGCAGCGGCGGCAGGCAGCAGCAAGACCGGGACGAGGACGAAGATGGCCAGGGCGGTGCCGGGGAGCTCATGGACGAGGGTGCATGAGGCAACCCAACCCCTGTCACGGACTGTGAGGGCGTGGTCTTCGCGGCGCCCGGTTGTGTAGTAGCTAGCTAGAACGGCACTTGGTCCTCGTAGCCAAGGGCGGACAAGCCATCGAGCTGTGAAGATGTTTTTTTTTGTATCAGTTACGTTGGGCTGTCATCCAGACTCGCTGGGGACGCTTTCGTTCGAGGGCGGGCTCCCTGCCCGCGACAAAACCTTCTCCACGCGGCCTAGCTTAGCTGGACTCCCATGCGTGACTTGAGTTAGCTCTTGGGCGCGGCTGGAGGTTTGTCAGCAGGAGCAGCGGTATCGGCGATGGCTTGGTCGCGGCGCTGGTCGGCGCGGTCGACGATCTTGCTCATCTCCTCGGCGAAGGCCTTGCGCATGATGGCGGCCGCCTGGTCCGAGCTGGCCTTGCCTGAAGCGTTCATGTCCGCGATGATCTTATCCACGGCGGCGTCCACCTCCTCCTGCGCGACCTTGAGCGACTGCACCTGGTGCTGCAGCGCTGCGCGCAGCTTCTGCTGGTTGAGCTGCTCCATCTGGCGCACGGACTTGCGCAGGCGCGCGACCTCCTGCTGCTTCTCCTGCGCCGCCGCGCGCACCGACAGCAGGTGCGCCTTGGCGCGCGGCAGCTCCACGAGCATGCGCAGCGTGTTGCCCATGCTGCGCTCCGCGCGCGCGGGAGGCGAGCGGCGGCGGCGGCGGCGGCTTGCGCGAATGCCGCGGCCATGGCGCGGCCGCCACTTTTGAACGCGGCGAGCGAGCTCTCTCCCTCCACGTGGTCCGAGCCGCGCGCGCGGCAAAGCCGATTGGGCGGCGGCGGCGGCGGCGCGGCGGCGGCGGCGGCGGCGGCGGCGGCGGCGCGGGCGGTCGTGCGGCCCGGTCCGGCCCGCCCGGCTCGGCCCCGCTCCGTCCGGGCGCGCAGCGCGGCGCGGCGCGGCGCGGCGAGGAGGCGGCGGCACGGCGGCGGCCGCGAGCGACGGCCAGGCCAGGATGAACGTGCGCGCGCGGCAGCTGGCGGCGGTGGAGCGCATGCTGCGGCTGGAGGCGCCGGCGGCCGCGGCGGGCGCGAGCGCGGCGCCGGATCTGAGCCAGCAGTGGAAGGTGCTCATCTACGACGCGGCGTGCCGGGATGTGATCTCGCCGCTCATGACGGTTGGCAAGCTGCGCGAGAATGGCGTGACGCTGCACATGCTGCTGGAGAGCCCGCGGGAGAGCATTCCGGAGGTGCCGGCGGTGTACTTTTTCGAGCCGACGGAGGCCAACATTGCGCGGTTCGTGCAGGACTGCGAGAAGCAGCTCTACGACGCGGCATACCTGAACTTTAGCTCGCCCATTCCCAAGCCGCTGCTGGAGCAACTGGCGCGGCGCCTCGTGGAGATCAACGCGGTGAACCGCGTGGCCAAGGTGTACGACCAGTTCCTCGGCTTCGTGTCGCTGGAGCCGTACCTGTGCTCGCTCAACCTGCGCGACTCCTTCGCCAAGTACAACAGCCCGGCGCTGCCGGACGCGGCCATTGAGGGCTGCATGCGGTCCATCGCCGCCGGTGCGCTGTCCATGGTGGCGACGCTGGGCGTGGCGCCCATCATCCGCTGCCCGCCCGGCGGGCCGGCCGAGATGGTGGCCCGCTCGGTGTGCGAGATGCTGCGCAGCCTGCTCGAGGAGCAGTCCGGCTTCTTCGCGCAGACCACGGGCCGTGGCGTTCTGGAGCAGCGGCCCATGCTGCTCATCGTGGACCGCAGCGTGGACCTGGGCGCGCCGCTCCTGCACACGGCCGGGTACCAGACGTTGGTGGACGACGTGATGGACTTTGGGCTCAACCGCGTGCGCATCCCGGACAAGGATGCGGCGAACGGCGCTGCCAACGGCGCCGCGACCGCCAACGGCGCCAGCGGCGGCAAGGTAGTGACGCTTGATAAGGACTCGGACCCGTTCTGGGCGGAGTACGCCGGGTCCATCATCTCGGTGGCCATCGAGAACCACAAGCAGGAGCTAGCGCAGGCCAAGCAGCAGGAGGAGCGCATCAAGCAGCAGACCGGGCGCGACCTGTCGTCTTTCCAGGACGCCGAGGACAGCGGCACGAGCTCGCTGCTGGGCATCGTGCAGTCGCTGCCGGAGCTGGAGAAGAAGAAGGCCATCCAGCTCAAGCACGCCGAAGTGCTCAGCGCCACCATGGGCGTGGTGTCGCGGCGCAAGCTGCACAAGTACGTGGAGCCAGAGGAGCAGATTGTCTTTTCGCAGTACGCGGACAAGAAGACCGTGCTGGCGCTCGCGTCGGACCCGGAGCTGGCGCTCCAGGACAAGATCCGCTTCCTCGCGGCCTACATCCTCTACGCCTCGCCCTCGCCGCAGGACGTGGACGAGGTCAAGCAGGCCGTCGTGACCTCCAGCGAAGCCGAGCCGCTCGACCCCGCGCTGCGCGAGGAGTCTATGCGCGCGCTCGAGTACATCCGCAAGATCCTCTCGCTTACGCGTTTCGGCGGCGCCTCGACGGCGGCCGCCGCCGCCGCCGCTACGGACGCTCAGGGGCAGCCCGGCGGCCACTTTTGGGACATCGCGTCGCTCACCAAGACGGCGCTGCACAATGCGCGCCGCCAGGTCAAGAGCATGGTCTCCGAGAGCAAGGTGCTGGCAGCCGTGCGCCTCATGGACCTAGCCTGCCGCGAGACCACGACCGAGGCGCAGATCGCCGAGCAGGACGCGCAGCTGCTCTACATGGACCCCAAGGTCAAGGGCGAGGTCGGCCCTGCCTCGAGGATACGCGCCGCCTTCAACCGCGGCATCCTCTTTGTCGTCGGCGGCGGCTGCTTCGCCGAGTACAACAACCTGCAGGACTACGCCAAGGGCAAGCTCACCGTCAAGTCCGGGCTCCCGCTCAGCGTCGCTTCCTCCTCGGCGGCCTCGCGCGTTAACAAGACCTACCTCTACGGGTGCTCTGAGCTCGTCAATGCCTCGCGCTTCATGCAGCAGCTTGCCAAGTGTACCAACTGACGACCAAGAATGCTAAAAATGAAGAAGAGAAACCAGTGACGGACTTTCATGGTCTCGTGTTGCCGCCAGCCAAACCACACTCAAGAAGAAGACACAGCGCGAAGGCATTGGCAAACTACAAGTTCAACACAAAACATACACAAACACACTCACGCCTCGCTAGGCCTAGGCCCTAGTTAACGCACGCTCATCAATCGGCTTGTCTCACTCGTCTTCGTCACGCTCCAGCTCGGCGCGCTGTTCGTCGATGGACCGCGCAATGGCGCCCAGACCTTGGCCCACAAAGAGCTCGTCCAGCGCACGGTTGCCGCCCCAGCCACCGTAGAGAATGATCTGGTCGGCCGCCATGGAGATGCTCTGGCCGTAGAGGTCGTCCGGGCAGTTGCCGAAGAACTTGGGGCTGAACCACTGAAGCGTGTCGGTATCGAGCGCGATGATGCGGTCCGAGGCGGTCGGGTTCTTGATCCGCTTGCCGACGCCGTCGCTGGCCTCGGCCTCTAGCCTCTTGCGCTTGTCCTTGCGCAGGATAAAGCCGCCGATGCAAATCAGATACTTGCCCATCATGCACGAGGTCATGTACATGCGCGGGTCCACGACGTCGCCGGTCGTGCTGGGCCTCGTCCACACCATGGTCTCGATGTCGAGCGACCATAGGTCGTTCAGGTAGCTCGGGTAGCCGTCCTCGTTCATGGTCGAGCCGCCGAAGACGAGCAGGCGGCCGTCAAAGGTGAGCTCCATGCTGTGGCCCTGGCGCGCGCACGGCGGCCGGCCCGAGGTTCGCGGCTCCATCCACGTGCTCGTGGCCGTGTCGAAGATCCACATGTCGCCAAAGCACTGCTGGCCGTCCCAGCCGCCAAAGACCACGATCTTATCGCCCACAAGCGTCTGCGCGTGGTTGAACCGCGGCCGCGGGCCCTTGTTCGTGGCTGAGACCTCCACCCAGCACCACGTCAGGGCATCCAGGTAGTACACGTCGTTGTGCAGCTTGCCGTTGGGCCCGCTGCCGCCGAAGATATACATGCGCTCGCCCACCACGCTGGCGCGGTGGCCGTAGCGCGCGCTGGGTGCGCGGCCGCCCGTCTTGACCTTGTGCCACGTGTTGGTCTCCAGGTCCAGCGCCATGGTGTCGTTATAGTACTCGAAGTTGCCCTTGCCGCCGTAGCAGTGGCCGCCGAAGAAGAGCAGGTCGCTGCCCACCACCGCTGCCGCGTGGCCGCCGCGCGCGCTCACGCGCCGGCCCTCCGTCTGCGGCTTGCGCCACTTGATCACCGCCTCGGCGTCCTCCTCGCCGCCCCTCGCCGCCGCCGCCGCGCCGCTCATCCTGCCCGCCCTTGAGCGAACCCGAACCGCGAGCCGCAGCCGCTGAGACCCGCTGCCGCCTCGCGTCGCCTCGCCTCAAGTCGCGTCGCGCCGCCTCGCGCCGCCTGCGTCTGCAGCGCCGCGCGCGATGCAGTGCCGCGCAATGCAGTGCCGCGCAATGCAATGCCGCGCAATGCAACGCAACGCCGCGATTGCAGAAAATGCAGACTGCGCGCGCGCGGTCTCGTGCACGCTAAGCGCTCAACGGATCGATCGCGCGCGCGGGCCCGTGCGCGGCGAGCCCAGAATCGCAGATCAAAGCAGACCAAATCGAAGCCAAGCCAAGCCAGCCAAGCAAACCAACCGCGCCCGCCGAGCAGGGCGGCGCGGCGGCCCCGGAGCGGAGCGAGCGCGGCGGCGCGGGTGGCACCGCGCATGGCGGCGGCGGCGGCGGGCCGCGGCGGCGGCGGCGGCGGCGGAGCGCGCAGGCCCCGCCTCCTCCCCGCGCGCCGCTCCCGGTCGCGGCGCGGCGAGGCGCGGCGCGGCGCGGCGGCAGCGGGCCTCGTGCATGGCAAGGCGCAAGTAGGTCCCGGGACGGCAACGGCGGCCGCGGCGGCGCGCGCGGCCGCTCAGGCAGACGGGCGGCGCGGCGCGGCGCGGCGCGGCGCGGCGCGGCGCGACGCTGCGCGGCGCCAGCCACCCAGTCATGGGCAACCGGCTCGGACTGCTGCCGCTGCCGTCGTTCGTGGGCGGCACGGTGGACTGCGGGCCGGAGCCCGTGCTGCTGCCGGAGTCGCGCGGCGACGAAGACCCGGCGTACCCTGGGAACCTGGACGAGCTGGGCGCGGCGGACAGCCGGCGCGGGCCGCACGGGCCACTGCACGATGCGAACAACATCATCATGAGCCCGACGGGAGGCCCGGAGGACGGGAACACGCCCACGAGCGGGTCGCCGCGCGCGAGCCAGACCGCCGGCCTTGAGGTGGACGAGGCGCGCGGCTACGGCAGCGCGGTGGCGTACGCGTCCACCTTCTTCTTGAAAGGCGTCGAGTCTGACCGCTTCGTGTTCTCCGCCGACGGGAACTGCGCCGGCCAGAGTGAGACGGTGGAGGCGAGTAGCCTCATCACCTTCCACTCGCGCGGCGCAGAGCAGATCAACTTTCGCGGCGACAAGGACCTCATCAATGTCGAGGACGGCCACATTGTCACCATATACGCCAACATTGAGTCTGGCAAGTACCTGTGCCCCGGCCCGCAGTCCACTCGCCGCTTGTACTGGAAGTCCAGCGCTCAGCACATGAACCGCGAGCCGCGCATGTACGAGTGGAAGATGCGCCGCTACGGCACATTGCAGGACCTCGACGAGACCGGCGCGCCGCGCTCCGACAATCCATCGCGCGCCTCCAGCTTTCTCAAGCGCAAACTGCGCATGCTACCCTCCTTTGGCCGCCGTCGGCCCTCGCTCGACGAGGCCGTCATGCGCAGCCTGCACCAGCAGCACCAGCCGCCGCTTCCGCCCGGAGCCACCTCGCCACGCACCTCGGCGGCCCACGCGGCGGCGGCCGCGGCGCGCGCGCGCCAGAACCCGCCCTCCGAGGCTGGCTCCGGGTCGACCAATGCCAGCACGGGCCTACGACGCAACCTGTCGCAGCAAGACATGCACGCGCTCCGCCGCACGCGAACCGCCGGCGCGCCGAGTGAGTTGCGCGTTCCAGGGTTGGCCGCCGGCCTTGCGCAGACTCGCAGCCCCGCCCACGAGCGCGAGGAGGACGAGGAGTCCCGCGAAGACCCCGTGCTCTCTAGCGAGGAGAACGAGCGCACGCTGCGCTTCGGGGACGTCGTGACGCTCGAGAGCCGCAGCCGACCCGGCTGCTTCCTCGTGGCCAAACCAGGTCACGCGCAGCTCCAACTTAGCTCCATCGAGGAGGGCCTCTTCGTGGTCGCACCGCCGCAGCTCAAGCACCTCGTGCGCCTCAGCGGTCACGCGCAGGCGCCCGAACGGCTCACGCAGCTCGACGCGCCGCGCCGCGCCACGCGCGAGGACGCCGAGTGGCTGCGCCTGCTCAACCGCCTCCCGCATGATCTCATCTATCGCATTCTCCAGTACAAGGGCCGGTGGGTGCGCACCTCGCGCCTCGTCTCGCGCACCTGGTGCCGCGCCGCCGAGCAGCACGTCTTCAGTATTCGCGTCAATGGCGAGTACGCCGGCATCATCTCGCTCGAGGACCGCATCAATTTACTCTCCTTTGTGCAGCGTTGCCGCCACCTTACCAGTCTGCAGCTGCGCAACGTTGATGACCTCGTCGACGAGGAGTTTGCCAAGTACATTGTTGACTGCGTTTACCTGCGCCGCCTGGCGCTCGGGGGCTGCCGTCGCCTTGGCGACGACGCCTTTGCGCATCTCGACCGCCTCGTGCACCTTACCCACCTCAACGTGGCCACCACGGGCGTCACCGACACCTTCTTGGAACGCCTGCGCGAGTCCTGCCCGCGCCTCGAGAACCTCAACCTTTACGCCTGTCGCCACGTCTCTGTCTCCGGAGTCGAGGCCGTCCTGGCCATTGCCTCCTTGCGGAGCATCAACATTCGCGGCACGACAATTGACAAGCCCACCTCAGAGCAGCTTCAGCGCACCTTTCCGGACAAGCAAATTCTCGTTGGTGCAGCTCTACCCGACGGTGTCTATGGATGAGCCAAGTCGCGGAGGGGTGAATCGACCGATGGTCCCTTCAGGGCAATAGCGAGATGCACTGCACTGCATTGCGCTGCACTGCGCTGCGCTGCACTGCACTGCACTGCACTGCACTTCACTTCACTGCACTGCACTGCATTGCACTGCACTGCACGTGGCGAGAGGACAGTCTCACGAGGCGAGTGAGAGTCACGGGGTGAGTGAGAGCGGTCGAGGAGGAGGCAAAGCTTGAATTGTGTACAATTTCTTCACGCGCGCCATCGCGCGCAACAAGCGCCAACAGACGGCTGAAAATGGCAATCTTTTGTTATTGTTTTGTGCTTTACTTTGCTTCCGTCGGGCGACGCGTTGCGTCGCGTCGCGTCGCGTCGCAACTTCATCTGAACAGGCTGAAATGCGATCGCACTCTACTTGCCTTGCCGCTGAGTTTGCGTCGCCACCACCTTGCCCTTGGGACAAGTGTGCATCGCAACTTGAACATCACCACATAATTTCGTACCAGTCACTCATCAGGCGTCCTTCTCCTTCACGCAACGCAGCGCTCCCATCACTTGCGCGCCTTGAAGCTCTTGATAACATGGCGCGTCGGCACGCCGAGCTGGGTGGCAAGCCGGCGCACCTTGGAGAGCGGGACCACAACCTGGGCAGGGCTCTCGCCAGCCTGGTCCGCGAGAATATCTCGCAGGTGCTCGTTGACGCGGGAAGAGACAAAGTTGAGGTCGTCGCGCTTGTAACGGGAGCCCTCCGAGGCGTCGTTAATGTATTGGCGCAAGAAGCCCATCGGGTCGGGACGGTCGCCGCGCGTGTACGCGGCGATCCAGCGATGCTCCAGGAGCTGCTCCGTCGTGGCGCGGTCCTGGGGAGACTTTTGCGTGCACTGGTCCAGAAAGTCGCGCAGCTCGTCACTGTACATGTCCGGGATGGACGGAACCGGGGAGGTCTGGAAGAACTCGAGCAGCTGGAAGAAGCTGTAGTTGCGGAACGGGCTCTTGCCGAGCGCAAGCGAGATGACGGTGAGTCCCAGCGACCAGACGTCCGCCGCGTAGCTGTACGACTTGCCTTCCAGGCGCTCTGGGCTCATGTACGAGATGGTGCCCACAAAGGTCTCGGCGAGCGCGTCGTTGATGCTGTCGCGCGCGCCCTCCTGCGCCATCATGTCGCGCGCAAGGCCCAAGTCAGAAAGCTTGGCGCCCTTGCGGCGGTCGATGAGGATGTTGGCCGGCTTGATGTCGCGGTGCAGCCGGTACGAGGCGTGCAGCTGCCGCATGCCGCGCAGCGCACCGATAGCGATGGCGGCAAGAAGGTGCTCCGATGGCGGCCGCCAGCTGATGAGCATATCATCACAGCTGCCGCCATCCATGTACTCGAGCAGGATGCGCACGGACGCGTCCTCCGGCTCCCAGTACGCGCCGAACATTTGCGTGAGCGAGGACGCCTCCTCAGCGTCCTCGGCCTTGTTCTCGAGGCCGTCGCCAGAGTCGCCGCCCGGCGACCTTGTCCTGGCGGCGTTGGCGGTCGGCGCCGAGGCTCCAGTCGCTGACGTCTTGACGACGGCGTCAAGCGCACGAATCTCCTTGGCGATCTGGTACCGGCTGAGCGTGTCCTTGACGCGGATGGCCTTGACGGCTACGAGCTCGAAGCTGCGCAGCTTGAGCGCGCGATGCACGACGCCCGAGGCGCCGCGGCCGATCTCGTTCAGAATGACGAGGTCTGCGCGGAAGTTGCTCCGGTGCGCGGATGTGAGCGGCGGCGAGTCGCCCTCCAGATCGGCGCCGCCAGGCAGCAGGTCGCCCGAGGGCGACATGATGCCGTACTCGTCGATGCGGATGCCCTCAATCTCCACAGAGTGGGAGCCGTGGCCCCAGGTAGCCTCGTCGCTGAGCAGCTCCTCCGTGCCAGACGACTGGCTCACGCGCGACGTGGGCGTCAGTGTGTTGGTGGACGTCGACGTGGTAAAGCCCGAGCTGATGGTGGACTGCGGGCCGTCGCCGCTGCTGTCGCCGTCGCCGCGTCGCCGCGAGCGCCGCGAGAGGCGCCGCGCCAAATCGCCGGCCCGCGTGCGCCCCCCCGCGCCGCCGCCGCCGCCGCCGCGCCCGCGCCCGCTCCCGCCGCCGCCCGCGTCGTCGTCGTCGCTGCTCGAGGGTGCGGACCGCGGGTCCGGCTGCACGCGCGGGCTCAGACGGCTGTGACGGCCCTGGCCACGGGCCTCGGACGGCCGCGGCGTGGGCGCCTCGTCATTGACAATGTGGAACACGAAGCCGTCCTGCGTGTCGTGCTTCCCCTCAAAGTCCTCGATGGTGGCAAGTGTCGTGGACACACCGCCGCCACCGTCGACCAGGACGATCTCCGTGGCCGGGAACGTGCGCTCCTCGATCTCGCCGTGAAGCACGACCTCGTAGAGGCCGCGGCCAACGTTGCGGCTAATGCGCGCGTTGCGGAACTCGCCGCCAAACCAGACTTCGACCTTGTGCGTGGATAGAAAAGCATGCTCCGGGTGGCGCAGCTCGCTCTCGGCCCAGGCAAGCTCCACCAGCACCTGCTCAAACTCGGGCCGGCGCAGCGACTCCGGGTCCCAGCACTGCATGAGCAGGCGGCGCAGGCGCGCCGGAACGAGCGGACCAATCGCCGGGCGGTAACCATCCAGCACGCGGTTGAAAAGCACGGCCAGCGTCCAGGTCGCCGGAAAGGGCGCGCGCCGGTGCAGCAGCTCCCAAAAGAGGATAGAGAAGCTGTACACGTCAACGCCGTACGAAAGCAGCGTGGTCTTGCCACGCATGATCTCGGGCGCCACGTAGGTGGGTGTGCCGCGCACCGCGGCGGCCTCCGTGGAGTTCTTGTACTGGTGTGCATTGCTGCCGAGCCGCGAGACGCCGAGGTCGCAGATCTTGACCTTGCCTGAGTCCGAAAGCAACACGTTGGCCGGCTTGATGTCGAAGTGCACCACCTTCATGGCGTGAATGTAGGCGCAGCCCTTGCTGAGCTCCGTCGCGATGCGCAGCGCCTGCTTGAAGGTAATGAGCTCCTCGGAGTCCAGCAAGTCGCGCAGGCTGCAGGGCGCCAGCTCGGTCACGAGAAGGTACCGCAGGCGGTTGGACGAGGCCAGGCTGCGGCTCACTGCCGCGCCGTAGAGCTCCACCACGTGCGGGTGCCGCAGACGCCTCAGCGCCTCGAGCTCCGTCATGAAGTGCTGCTCCACGTGATCCGTGGGCGCCAGCGACATGATCTCCTTGACGGCCACGTCGGAGCCCAGGTACGAGGCACGGAAGACGCGTCCGTTCGCGCCCTCGCCAATGGTCGGCCCCAGCTTCAGCTTCGACAGGTCGATGCCAAAGACGGACGCCGCGTTCAGGCCTTTGACCCGGCCGAGGAAGCTCTCCTCCGGCGAGCTGGCCGCGCCACGCTTGGCGGACCGTGGCGCACCAGCAGCCGGGCCCGCACCGAGCGCCGAGGGCGCCCCAAGTTCATCCTCTCCGTCGAAGTCATCCTCCGTGCTCCTGGCGGCGCCCAGCTCGCGCCGCCGCCGCCTCAAGCCGCCTGCGAACGGACTCCCGAGCGCGTCCTCGTCCTCCTCGTCCTCGTCCTCGTCTTCATCCGGCTCACCGCTATCCGCACTGGCCTTTTCGCGGGCGTGCCACGGACTCTCCGCCGCGAGCGAGTCCGCGCTCTTGGCGGCGAGATCCTCCTCCTCGTACTTGAAGGCGTCCTGCGCCGACAGGTACCGCATGTAGAGCCTCCCGAGGGCAACTAGCGCCGCAGCGAGCAGCACGCCCAGCACGATCGCCGCCACGCCGCCGCCCGAGATCGCCTCCAGCGACCGCCGCCGCAGCGCCAGCGCGTCCTCGCCGCCGCGGGCGGCCTCGGGGTCCGCCGCGAGCAGCATCTGCTCCAGGCCCATGCTCGCGAGCCGCCCCTCGCCCCGGCGCGAGCTGCCGCCGCGCGAAGCCGCGCCGCGAGGGCCCGAGCGGCACAGGCGCCGCTCGCACGCGCCGCGCCGCGCCGCGCCGCGCCGCGCGCGAGCGGACTTCGGACTCGGGACTGTCTGCGCGCTCATCAAGTTGGCAACCTGAGACGCGGCGCGGCCGAAACGGCGGCGCGCGCAGCGGCCGCGGCGCCGTTGCGCCAACGGCCGAATTCGATCTTGGCCTTCAAGTTCGGGTCCTTCGCCTCGCCGGACCCGGCGAGCAATGACAAAAGGCAAACCGACTCGGCCGCGCCCGAAGACCCGCGAGTCGGAGCGCGGGAGAGCCCTCGCCGCACGGGCGCCGACGTCAGGGGCAGGTCACGGTGTGGCTGCATCCGCGCGGCAGTTAGGATGAAGACCGCGGCCGTGGTGGCGGTGGCCCTGGCCGCCGTGGCCGCCGTGCAGGTGCAGGGCGCCGTGGAGGAGGATAGGGTGACGGAGATTCCGGGGTACGATGGGCCGGCGCTGAAGATGTATTCCGGGTACCTGGATATTGCGGAGGGCCGCAAGCACGTGCACTACGTGTATGTGGAGCGCCAGGTGGATGAGGCGCAAGTGCAGATGGACCAGCAGCAGCAGCAGCAGCAGCAGCAACAGGAGGACGAGGAGGCGCCGCTGCTGGCGTGGTTCAACGGCGGCCCCGGGTGCTCGTCGCTGGACGGCTTCCTGTATGAGAATGGGCCGTTCCGGGTGACCGTGGAGAACCCGGGCAAGTTGACGCCGTTCCCGTTCGCGTGGAGCCGTCTTGCGCACATGCTGTACCTGGAGGCGCCCGTGGGCGTGGGCTTTAGCTACTCGGACGACCCGGACACGGACTACTACGCAGACGACGATCAGACGGCGCAAGACAACTTGGCCGCCGTGCAGAAGTTCTTCGAGCTGTATCCGGAGCGGCTCAAGGCGCCCTTTTATCTGGCGGGCGAGTCGTACGCGGGCGTGTATGTGCCGACGCTGGCGGAGGCCATCATGAAGGCGGACAAGGCGGGCGAGTACAAGGGTGCCCGCCTCCTGGGCATGGCGGTCGGCAACGGGTGCAGCGGCACGGAGGTGGGCGTCTGCGCGCCGGGGTCGGAGCGCGACCAATACATTGTGGCGTACCTGAGCCAGACGGCGCTCATTTCGCCGACCATCAAGGAGGAGCTGCGGACGGCGTGCGGCGACTTCAGCAAGCAGATGCCGTTTGCGCACGGCGCGTGCGCCGCGGCCATTGACGCCATGCACGCCGAGGTGGGCAACGTAAACATGTACAACGTGTACGGCGAGTGCTTCAACGGGACGCTGGAGGGCTTCAAGGCGCCCGTGGGCGCGCGCACGGCGCGCGAGGAGCAGCAGCTGGCCGGGTCGTCCTCGCTGCGGCCGCCTGGCCCGCTGCGCGCGCGTGAGCTGGGCGCCTTTGATGGTCCCGTCGCCTGCATTGACTCGCGCGCCGCCACGGCGTACCTGACGCAGCCGGCCGTGATGGAGGCCTTCCACGTCAAGAAGCAGTCCTTTGTCTGGGGCACCTGCTCTAACCAGCTCAAGAACTACACGAGCACGCGCAAGAATCTGCCGCGTGACCTGTATCCGGAGCTCGTCGAGTACCTGGAGCGCGTAATCATCTACAACGGCGACTGGGACTCCTGCGTGCCTTGGACGGACTCCTTCGGCTGGACGAAGAGTCTCGGCTTTGAGAGGGCAGCCGACTGGCACCCGTGGATGTACACGCCGGTGGACGGCATTGGCCCGCAGGTGGCCGGCTACGCGATCGCGTACAAGACGCCGGAGAAGGGCCACCGCTTCGTGGTGACCACCATCAAGGGTGGCCGCCACGAGGTCCCCGAGACGGCTCCGGAGCAGGCCTTTGAGATGGTGCGTCGTCTTCTCGACGACGTGGCGTTTTAGCTGCTTTGGGAGACTCGGCCCGGCACACGACGAGGAAAACGTAGAGAGTGAATCGGTACATCATGGATAGCAAACCTCACGAACGAACTAACTAACTAAAGTCAGTCAGTCAGTCAGTCAGTCAGTCAGTCAGTCAGTCAGTCAGTCAGTCAGTCAGTCAGAGGAAGAGAGAACAACAGGTCACCTCTCAAAGTCAACATCATCATGAGACAAGTTCAGGCACTGCATATGAGACCAAAAAAGTCACCACGAGCCGGAGAGGGACTCGTGGTCGCTTTGGATGGCGTCGTCGGCTTGCTGGACAATGGGGATGGGCCGTGCAGCTACGAGAGGCGGCGACAGCGGCGGCGGCAGCTGCAGAGAAGGTCCTGCGTGAGGCGAGCTGATGGAGGAGGCGAGAGAGAGGTTGGAGCGCAACGACGTGGACAGGTTGCGCGGCGGTGACAGCGTGCTCTTGGGGAAGCTGCTGCTTTCGACCGACATGGCGTCGTCATGCGAGGAGGCCAGCGAGGCCGAGGCCGCGTCAAAGCCCCAGAAGTTCTTGCCATCGTAGGCCGGCGCGGGCACGGGCGCGGGCGTGCGCGTAGACCTCCTGGGAGCGGCGGCGCCGCTGCTGCCTTGGTGCCAGGCGCCGCTGCTGCCCTGGCGCCAGGCGCCGAGCTGGCTGAGGATGCGCGCGGCACGCTCCGAGACGACGCCGGGGATGTGAATAGCGGGGGGCAGGTGAGCCTGGGCGTCGCGGATCTGCTCGTCGGCAAGCGAGGGTGCGTCCGAGACGTAGTCGGCGTCGGACGCGTAGTCGTCGTCCGCGTCGTCGATGCCGGCCTGCGCGGTCTCGTAGGCATCGGTGTGCAGGTCGCCCTCGGAGCCGAACCAGCACTGATAGTACGGGCCGACACGCGTAGCGGTGCGCTTGAGTACGCACGGGTCGAACGGGTAGGTGGCGGCGAGCTCGTTCATGACCTTGCGGCGGCCCGCGCCATGCTGCAGCTGCAAGCCCGTCTCATGCAGGCCATGCAGGCCGCTCTCGAGGCGCGCGTGCGCCGCGGCGTCAAGCAGGCGCTGCGAACTGGCAAGGCGGGCAAACTCGTCGACAATGTCGTCCGCGATGTAGGCCTGCGGACAGAGTGGCGAGGAGAAGAGGTCGCTGAGTCCCCAGGCGCGCAGCTTCTCAGCGGGCAGCTCGTTGGCCTTGAAGGTGAGAATGTACACGACGGCCTGCGCCACGGCCAGAAAGCGGAGGTGGTCCTCCGGGTTGATGACAAAGCCGCCCTTTGCGATTTCGTCTGCGCGCTTGGTCCGAAAGTCCTTATCGTACGACTTGAGCCAGCGCACCATGCAGTCCAGCGCGCGCAGCGCGGTGTCCTTGCTTACATATAAGGCCCTGGCCAGGAAGCTTGCGAGGTAGCTGATGGCGTTGAGGCGCACGTACGCGGGCGTTTCGGTGGAGGAGTTCAGAGCGCGCTCCAGGAGGCGGTGCAGGTAGCGCTCCACCCACTCGGGCCGCTTGCGGCAGACGTAGAAGACCACGAACTGCGTGCTGGTGACGTTGCGGCGGGGCAGGATCATGCGGTCGAAGACGTTGAGCAAAAGATTGACGAAGACGTCCGCGGTGCGGCCACGCGCTTCCAGTTGCGCGTCGGCGTGTTGCATGAAGACGTCCAGGAGAACGTCGAGCTTGTCTGCGAGCTCGCGCACCTGGGCCAGGTCCAGCGCGGCGGCCGCGGTCTCGGCGGCCTTGGAGCCGCCCTCACCCGCCTGCTCCTGCTGCTCTTGCTGCTTTTTCTCGAGCTCCTGGTCCGCACCGGCGCCCTGCTCCTGCAGCTGCTGGTCCTCCTCCTCCATGGAGAAGACCGCGGCCGCAGCGGGCACCTCCGGCTCGAGGTCGTCCACCCGCACGAGCGCGTCAAGCGCCAGAAGGCGCTCGACGGCCGCCGCCACGAGGCGGTCCTTGAGGATGGGCACGTAGTCGCTCACGCGCAGCGCCTGCTCCATGTATGCCTGATGCAGCGCCAGCTCGTGCTCCTGCTTGGGGAAGTGCTTGAGCACGACCTTGAGCAGGGTCGTGCAGCCCAGCGGCAGGATGCGCAGAATGGACCGCACCGTCTCGTGGACGCGGTCCGCGCGGCGCTGCAGCGTGGCTTCGTCCAGGACGTCCTCGTCCTCGTCCTCATAGTCGTCGTCGTCGTCGTCGTCGTCATCGGCGGCGGCGGCGACCGCGGCCTCGGCGCCTGCGACGGCGCGACCGCTGTCGTCGCCGAGGGCCGCGCTCGGCGGCAGGAAGTTCTTCACGAGCAACTCCAGGACGGGCTGCAAGAAGCCGGCGTGTGCCGACACGAGGCCCCGCAAGAAGCCCTCGAAGGCCGTGCAGACGTCATCGTCGAAGGTCCAGTTGAAGACGAAGGCCAGCGCCAGCAGGTCCTCGAAGCGCTGGTGGCCGCGCGCGATGGTGGCCGCGTTCTGCGCCAGCGCTCTGAAGACCTCGCAGAACCGCGCCGGGTCCTCCCCCGTGCGCAGCTCGCGCACCAGCGCGCCGTACGCCTCCGGCGCCGCCGCGGACCCCTGCAGCTGGCTCTCCAGCGCCGCCGCCACCAGCGCGCCCGCCTCCGCCGCCGACATGTCGCCGCCGCGCCGCCGCCCCGCCCGCGCGCGCGTCTGCCCGCGCCGCGCCACCGCCGCCAGCCGCCTAAACGCCCTATCCTGCCCCCGAATCGGCGCAACAAGCGGCCGCGCCGATCGTCGCGGTCATGGTGAATCGCTGCGCGTGCCTGCGCGCGCGTGCGAGCGAGCCCCGCGAGAGCGCCGCGAACAAAGTCGGCTAGACCCGGAGCCTTCGCGCGCCAGGCTCTCAAAGCTGATTGCAACAAAGCGTGACCTCAGAAGGAAAGGAGTTCATGGCCAGCGGCGCCATGGCGGTGTTGAGCTGACTGACGGTGATCGTGCAGGACCTGGCCGACGAGATCGCGATCTCGACGACGTTGCCAAGTCAGCCAAGAGACACAGGCCACCGCCCAACTCCACGAGCGATTCCGACTTGGAGGCCGTGGAGAGGCAGTGGTAAGCTACGCTCACAGGCTGGCCTCGACCGCGCCTCGGACGAGTCCTCCAGACGACCGCTGCAGCGGACGTAACGTAGCTGATCAAGCTGATCTCCTCTGACAAAGGAGCGCGCAAGAGCGGCACCAGCGCAGCGCATCATGATGCCCGACAAGAAGAGGCTGCAGAGCAAAGCACGCAGAAAAGCAGATCCCTAACTCGGAGCAAGCAGAGGCACCACCAGGACCCCCGAGCGCGCGTCGGACTCCCTCGCGACCATGGGCTTCGACGAGCAGGTAAGTGGCGGCGTGGCCGGGCGGGACGGCGGGCGCGGGGCTCGACGCCCCCTCTCCCCGCCCCGCGCGCCCAGGCAGCCAGAGGTGGCGGCGGCACGGGAAGGCATGCAATGGATGCGACGAGATGCGCCGCGCTGCGCTGCGCCTGGACCGTGTCCGACACAGGAGAGCTGCGGCGCGCGCGAACAGCCCGCGCGCGGGCGCAGACGGGAGGCGCGCTTGGGCTCGTGCTTGTGCTCGTGATCGCGCTCGCGCTCGCGCTCGTGCTCGGTGGCAAGCGTTGCGGCAAGAAGGAGGCGGCGGCGGTCTCGGCGAAGCACTCGGAGCGCTGACGGCATGGGCGGAACAAACCACAGGCGTACACCAAGGCGCTCCTGGAGTGCCGGGAGGAGCTGCGCGCGTTCATTGACAAGATGAACTGCGGCCCCATCATGATCCGCGCGGCCTGGCATGACTCCGGCACGTACGACGTGAGCAAGCCGGGCATTGGCGGCGCGAACGGGAGCATCCGGCTGTCGGACGAGCTGGGCCACGCCGCCAACGCGGGCCTGGACAAGGCGCTGCGGTACGCGGACTCGTTCAAGCAAAAGTACCCGGCGCTGTCCATCGCGGACATTCTGCAGATGGCCAGCGCCGAGGCCATCGCGCTCATGGGCGGCCCGTGCATCGACATGCGCTACGGCCGCCTGGACGCGGACGAGTGCCCGATGGAGGGCAACCTGCCGGCCGGCAACGCGCCGTTCCCGCGCGACGTGAACTCGAAGCAGCACCTGCGCGACGTCTTCCACCGCATGGGCTTCTCGGACCGCGACATCGTGGCGCTCTCCGGCGCGCACACGGTCGGCCGCGCCTTCAAGGAGCGCAGCGGCACCACTTCGTACGGCTATGGCTCCAAGGGCACCCAGTACACTTCCAACGAGGAGCACCGCGCGCGCGCCGACGGCAAGGAGGGCCTCGGCATGCCTGGCGGCCAGAGCTGGACCAAGAAGTGGCTGTCCTTCGACAACAGCTACTTTAAGCGCGTCAAGGACGACCAGCTCTTCTCGCTCGAGACCGACAACATCATCGCCACCGACCCGTCCTTCAAGCCGCACTTTGACCGCTACGCCGAGTCGCAGGGCGCCTTCTTCGTCGAGTACGCCGACGCGCACCGCCGCCTCTCGGAGCTCGGCGTCGTCTGGGCTGTCCCGGGCGGCATCAAGCTGGCGGCCTACAAGCCCAAGCTCTAAGATGCCGAGTGAGCCAAGCGACTTCGCGAGCCAAGTCGGTGTGACATCCTGCCAAGGAGTTCTCACAAGGATTTGGCGTTGCGCACTTTTCGCGTGCTTGCAGCTAGCTGCCCTCTTTTTTTCACAACCATCTGACTGTCCTCGTCACGTTCACGTTCGCCCAGTACCTTGACGAGAGAGAGAGAGAGAGAGAGAGAGAGAGTCAGAGAAAGTTGAGAGCTCAGAGCAGGAGCGCGAGACCGTGAAACGCGGTCCAGCCCTTACTTCCACGCTGCTAAAGACACTTGTCTCTGCAAGCCTCTCGACGCCCATCGGCTCCGCAAACTGCCAGTTTGCTCTTCTATTCTCGCGAGCTCCGCCGTCGCGATGCTCATCGGCCATCTGCGCTCGGGCTTGACGCAGAGGGCCTGCTACATCGTGATCATCACCGTGACGACTCGGACGGCAGCCGCGGCGCGGCGGCGCCGGTTGCGTCAGTAAGTTGCGTGGCGCAGATAGGCCGCTTTCGCAGCAACTACTAGTTACAGCGACTGTGCCCAGCTAGTACACCGCTTCCACGTCGCGGTAAGTTGCCCGCGAGAAGGCAAAATCCTAGCTCGCGCGCCCGCGCCGCGCAGCCGCGCAGCCGCGCAGCCGCGCAGCGCCGCGTCGCAGCGCCGCGCAGCGCAGGGCCGCGCAGCAGCGCCGCCCGGAGCCGCCGCCCGCGGCGCCGCGGCGGCGGATCGCGGCGAGGCGGCGAGCCCGGAGAGGCGCGGCGAAGAGGGAAGAGCAGCGCGCGACGCGAGGCGACGCCAGGCGAGGCGACGCGAGGAGCGGGAGGCGCGCGCGCGCGAGGCGAGGCGAGGCCAGGGGAGGCGCGAGGGAGGGGCGGAAGCCCGGGGAGAGATGCAGCACCCGGAGATCCCCGTGCTGTGCGGGGAGTACCAGGGCGTGATCGCGAAACTGCGGCAGGAGTCGTACACGCTGCTGCAGGTGCAAGAGGGCCCGGGCGCAACAGGCGGCGCTGCCACGGCGCTGCGCGCGCGGCGGCTGTTCTGCCTGCGGGAGCCCGGCATGGTGCTGGACATCTTCCAGGTGATGCCGCTCAAGGAGGTGCGCAAGGAGGTGGGCGTGCTGACGTCGGCGGCCGGCAATGTGCGCGAGAAGCTGCGCATGTACACGTCGGTGGCGCGCGCGGACGACGCGCTGGACCCGTCCGAGGTGCTGCGCCCGCTGCTGGAGTGCATCCGTAGCCCGAGCACGAGCGCAACCGTGACGGGCGAGGCGCTTGCGTCCGTGCACCGGCTCGTGGTCTCTCTGCAGCTCTTCAAGAACCGCTCGGAGCGCGTGGAGCGCGCTCTGCACCATGTCGTGGAGGCCACGGTAGAGTGCGTCTTCCGGCAGACCGATAGCGGCGACGATGAGATCGCTGTCATGTGGGCGCTCGAGCTGCTCGAGGCCTGTCTGGCCTGCCCGGCCGCCGCGGCGCTGACGCCGCGCGAGCTGGAGGCCGTCTTCGTTACAGTCTTCAAGAACGGCGTGGTCTCCTCCAATGCTGACATGCTGCGCCGCCTCGCCTCGCGCAAGCTCGGCGCCATGGTCTGCGAGCTCTTCGCCTCGCTCTATGGCAGCGAGAGCAGTGAGAGCAGCAAGGGCGCGCAGGCCGCCTCACCCGAGGCCGAGAGCGCCGCCGCGGCCGCGGCCGCGGCCGCGGCGGCGGTGGCGAGTGGACCGGCCAAAAAGCGGACCAAGAAGACCAAAAAGGAGCGCGACGAGAAGCTGGCACGGCGGCTCTTTGGCTTCCTTTGCCGGCGCATCGACCCGCACGGCGTCGGCTGGCACGAGCCGGAACTGCGTCAAACCTGCCTAGAATTGGTCTTGAGCGCGCTCGTGGCCACCATCGATGCAGAGACCGGCGAAGTGCGCGTCGACGCGCAGCCGGAGATCCATGCGCTCATTTGCGACGAGCTCTTCCGCGGCCTCCTGCAGACCTGTCAGGTCGCTTGCCGGCCTGTGCCGGCCGGCGACCGCGACGCCGCAGGCCTCGACCTGCTGCACATGATGCCACCGCCCGCCTCCGTGCCGCTGATTCATGATGCCGCGGACTCGGATGTTGACGACCTCGACTCGGACGCGGAGGGCGGCGGCGGCGGCAAGGGCAACAGCGGCCAGGGCAACGGCTCAAGCGGTGGCGCCGACGCCGAGGCCGGCGGCGAAGGCGGCGGCGAGGCCGGGACCAGCAACAGTAGCAGCAGCAGCAGTAGCAACAACAACAACAACAACAACAACAGCAGGTCGCCGCGGAGGAGGTCATCGACGGCCGGAACAATGGGCGGAAGTGCAAGCGTCACCCGCGCCGACTCGCCGTTCGCGCGCATCCCGTGCACGTTCCGCGAGCTGGACGCGCAATACAAGGCGGAGACCTTCGAGCTGGTTGGCTCCGCCGGGCCGTCTGGCCAGTTCGGCCCTCGCGTGCCGCTGAGCCTGCTGTCGCGTGCGCTGCGCATCGTGCACGTGCTGGTGTCGCACTCCAACACTCGGCAGCACCTGCGCGTGCAGCTTGAGGCCTTTTGCGGAAGCGTGTTCTTGCGCGCGCTAGAGGCCAAGGCGCGGCAGGCGGACAACGAGGCGCGGCGGCTCGTGCTGGAAACGTTGACGGACCTCTTCGCGGACCCGACGGTGGCGGCGGACCTGTTTTGCAACTTCGACTGCGACCCGAATGCGAACGACGTGCTGGAACAGCTCTTCCGGCACCTCTCGAACCACAGCTTCCCACGGCAGCTGCGCAAGCTGGCGCTGGACCCGCTTCAGCTCATGTCGCTGCGGTGCATCCACCTGGGGGTCAAATCCATCGCGTCCCGGTGCGCCGCGCCGCTGGATCAGAGCAGCGCCGCCCTGCGCATCACGGACCGCATGCACGATCCGGAGGCGCTGCTGGACAGCAAGCGGCGCAAGTGCAAGCTGCGCCGCTGCGTGGAGACCTTCAACCGCAAGCCCAAGGCCGGAGTGGCGGCGCTCATCGACGCGGGCTTCGTGAGCAACCCGCCCACGCCCGAGGAGCTCGCGCACTTTTTGCGCGAGACGCCCGGCCTCGACAAGGCTGCCATTGGCGAGTACATTGGCGACTTCCATGAGCGCAACGTGGCGGTCCTGGAGGCCTTCGTGGGCACCTTTGCCATGGAAAACATGGCGCTGCTGCCGGCGCTGCGCATGTTCCTGGAGAGCTTCCGGCTGCCGGGCGAGGCGCAGGTCATCGACCGCATCGTGCAGGCCTTCGCCACGCGCGCGCACGCGGCATGCGGCGACGCGCGGCATTTCCCGACGGTGGACTGCTGCTTCTTGCTGTGCTTCTCCATCATCCTGCTCAACACGGACCTGCACAACCCCAACATCCGCCCGGAGAAGAAGATGACCTTTGAGTCCTTCACCATCAGCAACCGCAACTACGGCGAGGCCGTGTCCAAGGGCCAGGACATGCCCATGTCGCTGCTGCGGGGCATTTACGACGACATCCGCGCGCGCGAGATCAACACCATGACGGACGGGTCGGCGCTCACGGCCGAAGTCACCGCGGACCGCTGGGCGGACCTGGTCAAGCGGCGGCGCGCGTCTGAGCCGATGCGGCTCGTGCCAAGCGCTGCGGCCTGCCGCCTGTACGACGAGCAGATCTTCGCCTTTATCCACAAGCCAGCATTCACGGCGCTCAGCGTCGTGTACCAGGCCGGCGACCTGCAACGCCAGCGCGGCGCGGTGGAGCTGGCGCACGAGGGCATGGTCAGCTGCGCCGAGATTGCCGCGCGCTTCCGCATGGTGCGCGTCTTGGACCGCGCGATCGTGGACATTTGCAAGTTCACGACGCTCCTCCTGTACGCGCAGTCCTCCTCGAGCGTGCGCATGCCGCGCGGCGCGGCCGGCCACAAGCTCGGGCGTACCGGGTCGGTGCGCAAGGTGCTCCCGCCCGAGTTGCGCCGCGCAAGCAGTGGCGGCGCTGCCGGCACGGCGGCCAGCGGCGCCGCCTCCGAGGTGCAGGACACGGACCTGGAGGACGACGAGGACGACGAGGCCGAGGACGTTTCGGTGGATGGCCAGCAGGAGGTGCCGTCGCCGGATGGCGACGGCAGCAGCAGCTCTAGCGGCAGCGGCAGCGGCAGCGGCAGCGGCAGCGGCAGCGGCAGCGGTAGCGGCGCACCCGGCGCACAGGGCGCACCGGGCGCCTCGGGCGCCTCCACCTCGGCCTCGGCGGCACGCGTGGCCCAGGTCGCCGCGCGCGCCGCCGCCGGCGAGCGCACGCTGGACGAGGACGATGTGGACGGCGACGAGGCGGACGTGGACGAGGACGAGGCGGACTCGGAAGCAAACGACGCGAGCTCGCGAGCGCGCGAGCTCGCGCGCGACGTGCTGGGCACGCCGTCCAGCGTGGCCGGCGCGATGCGCGCCCTGGAACGCAGTCCCAAGGCACAAACGGCGACGACTTCGGTCTTCCAGATCGTCTTGCGCCACGCTGAGGAGGTGCGTTTGGCGTGGCCGTACGTGGTGTACTGCCTGATGCGCCTCTTTGACCTGGACCTGCTGCCAGACGCGCTCCTGCAGGAGTCTCGCGACGCCCTGCTGGACCCCGGCCTGCGCGGCAAGTACCACCGGCTGAGCTCGACGGCGTGGACGCGCAATGCGGAGAACGCGGCGGCGGCGGCGCGCGCCGCGCTGGAGCGGTCCAAGGGCTGGGTGAGCTGGTTCAACGGCGAGAACCGCGCCGAAGCGGAGGCGGCGCTGCAGGCGCGAGAGGAGGAACTCTACACGGTGCGTCGCGCCGTGGCCTTTGCCGCGCAGAGCCTGGGCGACAAGCGGTCGCCCACGGCGCCGCCGAACCAGGTCAAGGTGGACCTGGCCGGCGTTGGCGCGCTCGTGACCCGGTCAACAGAGCTGCCGGACCTGACGCTGGCGGCGCTGGTTCGCGGCATTATTGTGGCGTCCGGCGGCTCCGAGAGCCACCTGCCGCCAGAGGACGCACTGCTCAAGGACGCACGCGTGAGCCTGGCCGAGGAGGAGGACCCGTCGGACCTGCGCAGCGACATCCGCGTCGACATGCTGGCACCGCCGTCGCGCGCCTCGCGCCTCTTTGGCGTGCACCTGCTCATGGAGGTGACACTCGCCAACGAGGCGCGCCTCGACGTGATCTGGCCCATGGCGCGCCTGTACCTCGTGCAGGTGCTGCGGTCTGCCGACCACGCGTCCTGCCTCACGGAGAAGGCCTCGGTGGCGCTGCTGCGGCTTGCCGTGCGCCGCATGTGGGACGGCGGCGAGGACGTGAGCGGCGCGTTGCGGTTCTTGCTGCGGCTGCCCTCGGCCGTGGCGCCGGACCTGGGCACGCTGCTTTGCGATGCGCTCGTGCGCGCCTACGACGCGCCACGCGAGGACCGGCCCATCTGGAACGAGACTGTGGCGCGCACGCTAGTGCTCATCAGCCAGGCGGAGGACTTTCGCGCCTGTGCGCGCGGCCTGCAGGTGCTCAACAAGATCTTCACGCATGTGCGCCTCGCCGAGGTCAACGTGCCGGAGCTTCTCAACGCGCACCGCTCCTTTGTGGGCCGCAGCCTGGCACACCGCAAGTGGGTGGTCGTGCAGAACGGCGCCGACCCGCAGTACGCCCAGCAGCAGGCGCAACCGGTGTCGCCGCAGCAGGCGCCGCCGCAGCAAAAGGAGGACCTCGACAGCGTTGACCTGCTCACCGACCTTCTCAACCTGCTCTTCATCCTGCACTCGCGTCTCATGGAGACGCGCGAACGGGACGCTGCCTGGTTCGCCGACGAGCGCGGCATCCTCGAGAGTCTGCACGCGCTCATCGAAACCACGGAGCTGCCGGAGGATATGGCCGCGCAGGCCTCTTCGCACGCGCTCGAGCTCCTGCGCAATGCCGTGCGCGAGCTCGCCGAGGCCAACTGCCTCGCCGGCGACCAGTGGGCCGCGCTCTTCACCAAGGCGCTCTCCACGCGCAACTGCGGCAAGGACACGGCCGCCGCGCAGCTGGCTCTCCAGCTCGAGGTCCTCGACCGCATGAGCACCGTCCTGCACACCTTGTCCTCCGTCGAGCTCGAGCAGCTTTGCATTCGCATCGCCGCCGACGTCGCCGCCCTCGGCTCCGACGAGGACCGGCAGCGCTTCGCAGCCGTCCTCGACCGCCGTCCAGGCCTGCGCGATGCTGTCGAGGCCTCCGTGCCGCTCTCGCCAGAGGCCAAGGGCGTCGAGTCTGCTGCGCCCTGACTGGCCCTTCGAGTCAAAAGCACCGAGTCAAGCAGCGCCCAGACCAGACAAGCACCGAGTCAAGCAGCGCTCAGCGCCCAGACCAGACAAGCACCGAGTCAAGCAGCGCCCGGCCCAGAGGCTTGGCAAGCAAGCTCATCGTAGCGCCAACGCACTCCGAGTCCCTCCCTCAGACTCGGGCCACTGGCACTTTGTAGATCATCCGTGTGATCTGTTTTTCTCCTTTTTCCATCTCTCCCTGGTGCTGAGCAGTCCTCAGCCGCCGTGATGATCGCTGCGGATCGCTTCAGCACCCCGTTCCACGCCACTTGCACGCACTTGCTCTGCCCTGCGAAGGAAGCGCCAGCGTCCCATCGGGAGGCAGGACGGCGCCGGGACATGCAGGCTACCGTCACGGCCAGCCTTGCTGTCGCTGTCAGTGCTGCTTGCGGAACGCATGAGCAAGGCGAGATCCTGATGGCGTCGTCAAGCGCGCGCAGGCCGGCTGGTGCGGTCCTGCCTGCAGAACGCAGCGGCGCCGCCCTCGCGGTCCTCTCGGGCGCGCACGCGCCGCAGACCCAGAACGAACCGCGGCGAGACCCCTCCAAGCCTCGCAGGCTCGCAGGCTCGCGAGCGGGGCGCGGCGCGGCGCGGCGCGGCGCGGCGAGGGCGCGGCTGCGTGCGCAGTGCGCGGTGGCGCGGCGCGCGTGCGAGAAGATGCCGCGCGGCGGCAAGAAGCGCGACAGCGGCAAAGCCGGCGCTGACAAGCGCGAGAGCAACGCGCAGGGCGAGGTGGACCTGGGGCGCGTGGAACCGACGCCCCTGGAGGACATCTACGATGACTCGGAGGCCGCGGTGGTGAAGCGGATCACGGACGACCCCTCGTACGTGGACTTTTGTAAAGACTGGCCTGCGGAGTTGATCCTGGACAGGGTCGATGGTGCGAACCGGTTGATGGAGTACAGCATCGCGCAACTTGAGGCGCTCCAGGAGAAGCTGGCGGAGCACTTTTACAGCCAGAGGATCTCCTTCCCAGACTTCTTGCCCCTGAACAAACTAATCACCCGCGTCTCCACCTACAAGGGCACGGTCATGGGCATGGCTCAAGGAGTGGTTCAAGGAGAGGACTGGAGCCCTATCCGTGAACGGATGCAGGTCGATGTGAAGCAGAAGGATTACTTCATGCCGAAGCGTCCGTCGACTGCGCAGGCAGCGAACCCGGTAAGGCGGAGCAAGCGACTCAAGGCGATCCAAAAGGAGCCCGTCGACACGACAGCGCCAGAGCTCGATGCGGAGAGGCCTGGGCGGTCCTTTCCGACGGTGTCAAGGAAACCCCGAAGCACTCGAGAGACCCAGAGTCGTGAGACCCCGAGTCGCAAGGCCAAGAGCGCCGGAAACAACGCGCAGGCTGATGGCGTGTCAGGGTCGCCAAGGGACGCGTCGCGGGATGACGTGAGTGCCGACGTTCAGGACCAGACAGCCCTCCCTTCCTTGCCCGTGCCGCGGCTCTCGGTCGACCTTGGTGAGTCCTTCGCGGCGAGGCGCTTCGGGCTGCTCATGGGCGACGAGGGTCTGGGGTACCCGGGCCTCACGCTCGCGGGGCGGCGATGCTTCGTCAAGATTGCTCCGGTCGGCGCGGAGCGCGCTCAGGTCGAGCTTCGGACGGAGGGGCGCGCGTACTCGCGGCTCCGCTCCCTGCAAGGCACTGTGCTGCCGCGCGTGGTGATCGACGGTGTCGACAAGTTGCGTGGTGTTCACGCTCTCGTGCTCACCGAGGAGGGCGTGAGCCTGGCGTCGCGACGTGCCGTGCCGCTGGTGAGAGCGGCGCCTGGCGGCCTCGAGGGGGTGTTGGCTGTGATGAGGTCGCACCTCTTGGCCATCCACAAGGCAGGCGTGGCGCACGGAGACGTGGCGTTGCGCAACTATGTCATTCGCGAGGACGATCTGTCGGTGCGGGTAATTGACCTGGGCCATGCTCGCATCCAGGAGGACCCATCCGAAACAGGGGACTTGGTCGAGGATTTGGCAAACCTCGCCGAGGCGGAGGCTAGGTTGCGCCGCGTCGTGTCTCAGTAGCGCTCTGCCCGCGCGAGATGCCATGGTGTTGATCAAGATTGTGTGTTTCTCGTTCGTGTTGGACGAGATGGCAATGCCTCAGCGCACGCTGAGAGCATGGGTCGGCGGCTCTGTCTCTTCAAGGTGGGAGCTGGTGTGAGAGCGCGAAGTAACAAGCCTTGCCACATAGCGGCCAGGCGTTTGTGCGCTCGCACTTGAAAGTTCAATTCTCTCAGTCTTCGAAAGTACGCTCGCGCTCGAGGTTGGTGAGTGTTCGTTGGTCGCTCGCCGAGCGGGCCTCGCAGTCAAACAATCGCAAGCTCTTTCTTGGAGGTAGACCATCAGAACTGCAGCAGGGAGTTCGAAGCAATTTCGGAGCCCATGGTTGTCACCTCGCCATGACCGGGGAGAATAGTGGTCTCTGCGTCGACGTGGTCGACAAGCTTCTTGAGGGAGGCGCGCATCTCCTCGGGCGAGCCGTAGGCCAGGTCGGTGCGGCCGATGGCTCCGCGAAAGATCATGTCGCCGCCCACGAGCAGCTTGAGGTCCGGCTCGTAAAAGCAGACGTGGCCCGGGGCGTGGCCCGGCGTGTGGATCACCTCAAAGGTGAAGGTGCCAAAGTTGATGGTCTTGAGCGGCGCGAGATCGGTGAAGGCGTCCTCCGCCGGCAGCTTGGCCGGCAGCGGGAAGCCGAGCTCCTCGCAGAAGGAGGGCACATCGCGGTAGTTGGGCAGGTCGTCCTTGTGCAGGTAGAGCGGAACGTCCGGGTAGAACTCGTGCGCCACGCCGACGCCGGCGATGTGATCGGCGTGCGCGTGCGTGTGCAGCAGCGCGTCCAGCTCGTAGCCCTGGCCCTCGAGGAATCCCTTGAAGGTCTCCCACTCCGTGCGCTCGCCGCCCGAGTCCACGATCGCCGCCTTGCGCGTCTCCTTGCACGCCAGGCACCACTGGTTGGCCGCCAGCGGCCCCACGGGCGCCGACACCACCGCCAGCCGCTCCAGCATGCGCTGCGCCGACGACGACAGCGCCCGCCGCGCGCCCGCCGCGCCGCCGCGCGCGCGCGCCGCCAGCGCGCCCGCCGCGCGCGCCGCCGCCTGCATCCTCCGCTCCGGCGCCCTTGCAGCCGCTGCAGTGCCTGCCAGCTCCGAGTCTGCCAGTGCCAGTGCGCGCCGAGCGCCGCGTCGCCGCCGCGCGCCGCGCCAGGGTCGTCGTCGTTGACGACGCCATGGCCCGCGACTCGGACTCCGAGTCGGACCCGGACTCGGACTCGGACTCGGGCTCGGCGGCAAATCAGCTCGGCGTCGTCGTCGTCGTCGTCGTCGTCGCCGTCGCCGCCGCCGCCTCAGCGCCGGCGCGCGCCCGCGCGCGCGCGCGCGCCCCGCCGCGGCGGCGAGCCTGGCGGGCTGCATTTCGAATTTGCTGCCGGCTGGTTCGCAGGCTCAGCGAGAAGTTTGATTCCATTCGAAATTCAAATTCGAAAGCCCTCGGGCCGCGGGCGGCGGGGCGCGGCGCGGCGCACGCGCGCGGGGCGGGATGCAGGGCGGCGCGCGCGCGCGCGAGGCCGGCTGGGAGGCGGACGCGACCGGGCTCGCGACGTGGTCGCTGTCGCAGGTGACGGCGGCGGCGGCGGCGGCGCTGGGCGACGCCGTGGAGGCCGTGGGCGCGGCGAGAGAGGCGGACGCCGTGGAGCTCGGCTGCGGGTCGCAGCCGGCGGCGCTGCCGCTGCGCGGCGTGTGCGGGAGGCTGCTGCTCACGGACGTGAATGAGGAGGCGCTCAGGCGCGCGGAGGCGGCGCTGGAGACTGGCGAGCCCGGCAAGGCGGACGTGAGCGTGCAGACGCTCGACTGGGCGGACGCGGGCGCCATCGAAGCGCTGCGCGGCGCCTTTGAGATCGTGGTGGCCTCCGAAGTGCTCTACTACAATGTGGATGTGGACACGCTCGTGAGGGCGGGCGCCGCGCTCCTGCGCCGCCCGCGCGGACTCTGGGTGCTGTGCTCCTTTCTGCGCGGCAAGTCGCTGCGCGAAGTGCGCGACGCGGCGGCCAGACACGGTCTGGTCACGCGCTACCTGGATGTCTTTGCGCTGGCCAAGGCCGTCTCGGGTTCCGCCACCCACGTTCAGGGCTATGCGATTCTGGCGGTGCTGCACGACGCTAGCGAGGAATTTGACGCTTCGCTTTGGGATGCCTCCGGCCTCGCGGTCTACGAAACGAGCTTGGAGGATGCGCTTGCGGAGGAGGACGCCGACGACGCCGCGGCCTCTGGCGCGGTCTGGAGCACCCCGTTCACCGGGGACACGGGCAGCGAGGCCTTCGAGCGCGCGAGTCTGCACGAGGCGCTCGAGGTTCTCGCCCTCGCGACTGCCGAGCCGGACGCAGCTCTGGCAGCCGAGGAAGATGCAACGTGAGCACGAAGAGAGCGCTGCCGGACAAGTCATGGGAGGGGGAGCCAATGGGAGCGAGCCAATGCAGAGCTACGAAGCAAGAACCAGCTGCAGACCGCTGACTCAGATGCCAAGAGACGCCTCGCTCTTTTACAATTTCAAAAGGTCAATGGGAGCGAGCCAATGCAGAGCTACGAAGCTAGAACCAGCTGCAGACCGCTGACTCAGATGCCAAGAGTCGCCTCGCTCTTTTACAATTTCAAAAGGTCAATGTGGCCGCCGCGTGCCACGTCACACGGGCGCGCGCCGGTGATGAGGTGATAGAGATTGAGAATCGCAAATACATTACTTATTTGGAGCAGGTCGGCCCGGGTCGATAGCGAACGACGAGGGGTGGGGTTTCAAACAAAGGGGCGCTGCAGTGCCCGACGCGGCGCAGCGGCTCCCGAATCACAAGCCGCGCATGAGCACAAAGTCGTGGAGGGCGCCACCGATGGGCGCGCCGATGAGCGGGCCGACGATGTAGCACCAAAAGCCGCCCTTGGTGCCGGGAATAGCGATGTCACCCCAGCCAAAGGCGTAGGCGACGAGGCGCGGGCCGAAGTCGCGCGCCGGGTTGAAGCCGGTCTGATTGAGCGGCGCGTAGTTGGTGATGAGCACGGCAACGATCATGCCGACGCCGAAGGCGGCAGCCGCTGGGTGCAGGCGCAAGTGGTTGCGCGGGTCGTTGAGAGCCAGCACGGTGAACATGAGGATGCACGTGCCGAAGATCTCGACGCCCAGGCAGCCCTGCCAGCGCACGGTCTCCTTGTTCCAGTCAAAGGCAGTGTTTTGGCGAATGTCCGGGTTCGGAAAGTACTCGCCAAAGACCATGGCGGACCACTCGGAGCCCGGCTCGCCGCGCACGAGGCCCTCGCTCTCCTCGAAGGCCTCGATGGCCGAGGAGAAGGCGATGTAGTTGATGACACCAGCCAAGATGCCGCCGGCCAGCTGCGCCACCCAGTACGGGCCAAGCTTATAAATGGGGAAGTCAAAGGGCCGCAGGACGGCGAAGGCGAAGGAGACGGCCGGATTGATGTGCGCGCCGCTGATGCTGCCAAAGGCGCAGATGGAGACCCAGATCGACAGGCCCCACACCATGCCGATCTGGAAGAGGCCCGACTGCGCGCCGGCGATGACGGCCGAGGCGTTCACGCCGAGGCCCATGCCCACCATGAGCGCGGTGCCCATGAACTCGGCCAGCATCTCGCGCAGGAGACTGGGCTTGCGCGTGTGGTCGGGGGAGTCCGTCGGGTTGCCGCGCATCGTGTGCTCAATGAAGGCACCGTAGCGCGCGTAGGCGCCGGCCAGGCCCACGCCGGCCTCGTTCAGCTTTTCGCCCATGCCCTCGCGGTGCTTTAGCTCCTTCTCCTTCACCATGGTGATCTCGTGCTCATCTGCCGGCTGGCCCGGCCCCTCCGACGAAGACTCCGACAACATGGGCCCGTCTCCTTGGTGCCCTTTCCCCCTCCCGTTCCTTGCGGCCCGACCTGTGATCACCGGGCAGCTACGTAGGCGCCAGTGGTGGTGCTCTAGCTAGCGAGCGAGCGAGCTAGCCGAGCGTCCAGACGCGGGTTTGAGTTCTGATGCTCGCTCGCGTGCGATTCGCCAGGCGGGCTGTCTCGTTGTCGTACGTGCCTCCCCTGCTGCGTCGAGTCCGCCAGCCTCCTCCGAGGCTCCCGCCAACGCCGCCATCGGCTAGCGAAGGTGGAGCGCGTCCAACAGGAAGGCAGCGAGAAGCTGCGTCGAACGACCGGGCGAGCGCGCGAGCCGCGAGCAAGCGGGCGAGCGAGCTTCTCGCACCGTCAGCCAGCCTGAGGCGGACGCTGTTGACGTACGCAGACGCTTGATAGCTGCGCGCGCCGGCGCCGGCCCCGCCGGCGCCGCGCGCCGCTTCTCTGGCGCGTCTGCGCGAGGGCCTGCGCCTCACCCGGCGCTGGACGTACAAAGCACTGGCAGGCAGCAGCCGCAGTCTCGCAGAAGGGTTTTTCCCTTGCATGCTTCCTGCTGTGACTGTGGCAGTGCACCGAGGCCGAGTCACGTCACACAGGGCGCCACTGGCGCCAGGGCCGGTGCAGCGGAGCGCGAGGAGCAGCCACTCGGGGCGCAACACCGTCAGCGCGGCGCCGGCGCATGAATGAAAGCGCCCGACAGCCGCGTGGGCGGCCAGCGCAAGGACGGTCACCGCCGGCTGCGGTTGCAGCGGCGGGAGGCCGCAAGCCAAGGCCTCGCCGGTGGAACGGTGGAATGGGCTCTGTTTTGCTTCCTACCGGAGACTGTCGCGGGCGTACGCCCCACTGCAGTTCGGCACGTGGCGCGTCACTCTGGGCGGCGGCGCTTGCAGCAAGCCAGGCAGAAGGGCGCTGCGGCCGGCGCAGGCGGCAGGCAGATGCTGACGACAACAAACGGAAATTCAGGGGAAACCTTGTGGGCCAGAGGCGCAAACTTGTCTGCTGGCTGCTGGCAGCCATCCAGCAAGCCAAACGCCACCCAGGCGCAAATGCCTGCATTTGCGTAGCATACGGGGTGCCAAGCCTCCAAGGGCTCGCGATACCGAGGATTCAGCCGCCGAGCGGGCCAAGGATGGAAGGTCGCACATTGCGCTTCGGATCTCGACCCGGGCTCATGATCCGTCTATACTCTTCTGCCGTGGCTGCTGCCGCTGCACCACCACCGACCTGGCACCGAAGGTCGGGCTCACCACTGGATGCTGGTCGGCGGCCAAACAAGCTTTTTGTGCAGCCGCTGTTTGGCGGCTCTCGAGCGAACGGCGCAAGGGTCACCTGGACGGACTGGATGGTCGAGATCAGCTGCATCGGCAAGGCATAGCGTGGCATTCCGAGTACCTCGAGTATTGCACGTACAAGGCTCTATTGCCGGCCACGCACACCAAGCTGGCAAGGAGGATACTTCAGTTCGTCCATGAACGCCGTGATGCTCGTGGTCGCCGAGGTCGGAGCCGCCCCGTGGCGAACAGCAAAAATCCTGCCGGGCATCAAGCACAAGCTCAACGCTCGGGGTCAAGGCTTTCGCGAGTTGAGCAGCTTTCAAAGCGGCTTCGCTGGGAATCGTTTGCACGCATTGGCTTCGCTGTCATTCAGGGAATGCCCGGCCCAAGCGAATCATCGTGAATCTCTTGAAATAAATGTGAGCTGCCGGTGTCCAATGATCGCGGCCGCCCGCCGTCAGCCAGCGCTGCGATTCAAGTACGCCGGCGCAGCAGCGATCAAGGGGTGATCAAGATGAAAGTGGCCGTCGCCTTGACTCACGATGAAAGTGGCCGTCGCCTTGACTCACATCAGGCTTGTCGCGGCCTGCCGCCAAGCTGTCGGTGCCCACCCGCGGCCGCCTTGTGCGTTGTGTGCGGCCTTGGCGCGTTGCGCTCCCTGCGCCCCGCGTCCCTGCGCGCCCCGGCGGGAACGCCGAGATCCACGGTAATGGCGGTAATGGCGGTAATGGCGGTACTCCGGGTAATCCGGGTAACGCTTGCCACACAGCTGGTAATGGCCGCAGTGCCTGTGCACGCACGTCGCGCACGGCGCTCGCGGTCGACGTACGCTGGTACTGGCCATCGCCTGGCCATCAGCCATCATCATCATCACTGGCGGCCGGCCGGCTGGCCACCGGGCACGCTGAGCCATGCTCGGCGAGCCACAGACACAGATGCGCGTGCGCTTCTGGTGAAACCGGCCGCCAGGCAGCTGCACTCCCTGCACTCCAGGACGCTGCAGGACGAGCAGCCAGGACGCCGCTGCACCGGCAGGCAGCAGGCACCGGCGGGACGAGAAACCGCGGTGACGTGACGAGACGAAACGCAAGCTCGGCCCTCGGCCCGGCCACTAGGACCGGCGGCGCTTCCAGCGAAACGCCAGCGAACGCGAGCCGGGCGCCGCCGCGGTGCATCGTCGCCGTGCCCGCACCGCCGGCTGCCAGCCAGCCAGCTAGCCAACTCAGCTGTGGCTTCTACGATTTGGTCTCCGACTCTCCGAGTCTCGCCTCACATCAGCTCGCCTCCTCCGAGCCCGCCAGGTTCGCGGCCAGCAGGAGCAACTAGCCAGCCAGCCAGCCAGCCAGCGAGCTGCGCGCGCCGCGCATGCCGCCTTCGCGCCCTCCGCCACCGCGCCCGCGCGCTCCGGCCGCGCGCCTTCGCGCCTTGGCGGCGCCGGCGCAGCCTCGGCGCGCGTTGAACCCCGGCGCTGCTGAGCCCGGCTCTCGCGCGTCGTTTCGCTCGCCCGCGCCCGCGCTCGGCGCGCGCTCGGCGCCGCGCCAACTTGCCAGGCGGCTCGCGGCGGCGGCACGCGCGCGCACGCGCCTGCGCGCCGGCCGCGCCGCGCGCGCCCTGCCCTGCCCTGCCATGCGCGCATGCAGCGCGCGTCGGCGATCGTGCATTCCATCGCGCATGCATGCTCGAGCATCGCCCATCCATCCATCCATC
This sequence comes from Thraustochytrium sp. TN22, assembly GCA_013306675.1. NCBI lineage: Eukaryota > Bigyra > Thraustochytrida > Thraustochytriidae > Thraustochytrium > Thraustochytrium sp. TN22. Next base: position 20,665 of record JABLUY010000027.1, on the reverse strand, counting down.
CATCCTTCTCTCCAGGCCGCCGCGACCGCTTGTGCATGCACCCGCGGCGCGCGGCGAGCGTCGCGTCGCGTGCGCGGCAGACGCGCAACGGCGCGCGGCCGGGCGGCGGCGCGGCGCGGCGAGCAGCGCCGAGCGCGCGAGCGGGGGAGCGGCGGCCGGCTCCGAGCGCCGAGCACGCGCGCGGCGGGACTCGGACGCGCGCGGCGCGCGGCCAGAGCGGAAGGCAGAGCAGAGCGGAGAGGAGCCGCGCGCGCGCGGGCGGCGAGAGGGCGAGCGGCGAGCGGCGCGGCGAGCATGGCGGCGCCAGGCGCGGCGAGGGCCGTGGCGCGGGCCGTGCTGGCCGCAGCGGTGCTGGCGCTGGCGGCGCTGGGACGCGCCGAGGCAGGAGGGCTCCGGCGGCGCGAGCTGCTGCTGGGGCGCGAGCTGGAGCTGACGGACGCGGACACGCAGAACGTGCCCAAGTATATTGGGTCCGTGCAGGGCCGCGTGAGCAGCCAGTGGCAGCACATGTGCGCGTGCGCGCTCGTGCATGAAAGCTGGGTGCTGACGAGCCAGCGGTGCCTGGAGCTGTACACGTCAATACGGTCGATGCGAGTCATGTTCAACCGCGCCAAGCTGGACTCGAGCTCGAGCTTCGCCAAGGTGATCGACCTCAAGCCGCAGCGCCGCGTCCTCAACGCGGAGGCCGGCCTGGTGCTCATCCCGCTCGACAGCCCCATCGAGCAGAGCGGCTGGGAGCCCATGCTCGTGAGCTCCGTCTACGACGGCTACTATGAGAACATCGATACGGCCGTGCGCATCGCCAGCTGGTGGGCCAGCGACCAGACCGAACCCTCAGACCTCTCCAACTACGGCAAGATGCAGTACGTCAAGCAGCCCCTGCGCGACCCCAGCGAGTGCGCGGACGCCTTCTCCACCCCGAGCAGCGACCAAACAGGGCTCTGCGCGGTCTCGGAGACCCTCGAGGACGGCACCGTCTCGGACAGCACCTGCTTCGGCGACATCGGCGCGCCGTTTTGGAAGGTCAACTCAGACGGCCGTGGCGTCCTCATCGGCATCCTGCAGTACCGCGTGGGCTGCGACGTGGACTCCTTCGTGGCCAACGCGACCCGAATGAGCACCTACCTGCCCTGGCTCGAGGACACCCTCGGCGTGACGGACCTGGCCGTGTCGGAGCCCCCGACGCTGGAGCCCACGCAGTATCCGAGCCGCGCGCCCACCCGGACACCTACGGCAACACCCTCGCAGGCGCCCACCAAGCGGCCCACCACGGGGTCGCCCACGGCGGCGCCCACGATCGAACCGACCCGCGCGCCCACCAAGAGCCCGACCACCGGCGTGCCCACCACGGCAGCACCCACCATGGAGCCCACGACGGCAGCGCCCAGCGAGCCGCCCACCACCGGCGTGCCGACTTCGGCGGCGCCCTCGCAGGCGCCCACCACGGCAGCGCCCACGGACGAGTCCACCTCGTCGCCCACGTCAGCGCCCACCACGCTCAGTGGCGCAGTCACAGGCTCGGGCGAGGGCAACAACAACAGCGGCGGGGAGGAAGAGGAGGAGTCCTTCTCCCCGGCCGTCGTCTTTGGTGCTGTGGGCGGTGCCGCCGGTGCCGGCGCGCTCCTGGCCCTGGCTGTGATGCGCCATCGTCGCCGCAGGATGAACCCCGTCCCGGAGGACACGCGCAACTCGCGCATCGAGATGGTCACGCCTTACACCTTTGGCGACCCACGCGGCAGCGGCGGCAGCGGGGGGAGCGGCGCGGCAGCTGCAGCCGCCGCGGCCTTTGGCGACTACCCGGGGGGCGACCGACACAGCGACCGCTCGCGCCGCTTCTCCGAGGGCTCCGGCGTTTCGCGCATCAACCCGGTCTACATCGGAACCGGCGCTGCCGGCGCTAGCCGCCAGCAGCAGCAGCAACAGCAGCAGCAGCGCCAGCACCGCCGCCAGTACGACGACGACGACGACCCGCCGCCGCCGCCGCCCATCGAGGACCTCTTCGGCCAAGAGCGCTTCGCCGCGCTTCCGGGCCCGGGCGCCTCACGGCCGCGCTCTGCGCGCTTCATCCCCAAGCGCATCTCCAAGATCATTTGATCGCGTGTGGCGGCCCCTCTTCCTCTTTCGGTCTCTTTTTCAGGGTCCTTCTTTCTCCAGGTAGCCGGGACACCTGCGTCCGGTCTCCAACGGCTCGAGCGCGTGAGGCGCGCGCGCGCGTGCGTGAGGCGCCCGCGCGCGCGTACGAGCGGGACGCAAACCTGCATTCGTTCGCCGGGGCGCTGGTGCTGGCGCTGGCGCTCTCGCGCGCGGGCACACGATGGACATCAAGACGGAGCGGCGCATCGCGCAGTGGAGGGCGCAGCAGCGCGAGAAGCGCACCGTGCAAAAGCAGCTGACGGGCCAGGCTGCGCCGACGGCCGCGGAGAAGCAGCGCAAGCAGCGGCTCTCGCAGGCCAAGAAGAAGCGGCCGGGCTTTGGGAGCTCCTCGCGCAGCGTGGCGGACCACCTGAACGAGGTCGTTGGCCTCACGGAGCGCACCGTCAGCAAGCGTGAGGAGCGCGACCGCCGTATTGAGCAGGCCGCCAAGGAGGGCCACGGGTGCCGGCGCTTTGAGGTGGCCGCGGCGCGCGCCACGAGCAGTCGTCCCGGGGCCAGCGCCTTTCACGCCATTGCGCCGCGCCAGCCGCGAGCCAGGGCGCCCCAGCGGACCACGTCAACCGCGCACCGCCTTGGTGGAGGAGGTGGTGGTGGCGGAAGCAGTGGCGGCGCCGGTGGTGCGGGTGGCAACAATCCGCAATCCTTGCGCGCTGCGCGGGAGGCCTTTCTCGCCCGACTGCAGGCTGGCAACAGCAACAATGACGACCACGATGACGACGCAGTCGAGGGCGACCAAGTCGATCATCTGTGAAATGTGAACAAGTCGAACGACGCCGACGATGACGCCGACGCCGACAACGTACAGGATTTCTTCTAACTCATCACCGTGTATTCTGTTCTGTTTATTTTTCTTTCTCCTCCTCGAATGCATTGCATTGTATCATCGTCAAACGCAAGTCTCCCTATTTACCATCATACTAAACGCGCGTGCTCCGCATCAGGCCTTGGCGCCCGACAAATCGATGAGGCGCGCGCCGTTGGTCTTGGGCGCGGAGGCACCATTGCTTGCGCCAGGCGTCGCCTTGGAAAAGTAGCTCGTGACGGTGGCACGGCGGGATCGCGTGACAAGCTCCACGATGGTGCGCAGCCGGTTGAGAAACTGCACAACCGAGGGAAAGGCCTCCATAGGCGGGCGATTGCCGTCGTCGTCGGCGGGCACCGGCGTGGGCGCAGGCGCCTTGGACGTCTCACCGTCCTCGTCATCCTCGTCCTCATCCTCGTCCTCGTCCTCATCGTCCTCGTCCTCCTCGCCGGCGCCGCCGGACTTGGGGCCACGCGTGGCAAGCTCAAGCTCGGCCTTCTTGCGCTTGCGCGTGTGCGAGGCGCCCGTGGTGCGGTCGCAGATCTTGTAAAAGGGAAAGTCCTTGTCGGCGCGGATGGCGTCGACCGCATGGAAGTTGCCAATGCCGTGGCGCGAGGAGCCCTTGAGCATGGCCATGTCGAACTCGGCGCCTCGCCACCAGGCCGGCATTTCGGTCCGCTTCTTGGAGTCAAGCTGCTTCTCGAAGCGCACCAGCAAGCGCATGAGCTCCTTCTCGTCGATGGACAGCACTGACTCGCGCAGCTCGCGCAGGACCTTGACGCGTTCCAGCAGCTTGCGAGCCGACCCGGACGAGGCGAGGATTTCATTGGAACGATCGATGCGAAAGTCCTCCTGCAGACGAACCTGCACGGCGTCCTGCACGACGAGGCGCACCTGCTCGCGCACCATCTCGGGCGTCTTGCGCCGCAACTTGGCGTGCCAGATAAAGTCCACGTACGTCATGCGCCAGCGCGGGTCGAGCGGCCTGTCCGACGGCACGCCGAAGCGGATGAGCGTCTTGAAGAGCGTCTTGAGCTCGGCGCGAATCCAGTCCGGCGACAGCACGGTACTGCGGGCCTGCTTGGCGCGCGGCGCGCTGGCGCGCGCGGCGCGCTTCGCGTCCTTCTTGGCCTCCTTGCGCGCGGCCGTCGCCTCGGCCCGCCGCGCCTTGCGCGTGCCGGCGCTGAACCAGTCCACCACGCGCTTGGCGCGCAGGCCCAGCTTGTGGTTGCGCGGCCACGAGGCGTCCGTGTCGATTGTCCGCTCTGCCCCGGCCTCGTCCACCTCCATCTTGCCGTCCTCCTCGCCAGCCTTCTCCTTATTTGCCTCCTGCTCCTGCTTGGGGACCTCGGCCTCGGCCTTGGCGTCCTCGGCCTTGGCCTTGGCGTCCTCCTTGGCCTCGGCATCCGTCTTCGTCGCCTCCTTTTTATCCTCGGCATCGGCATCCGTCTTCGTCGCCTCTTGGGCATCCTCCTTGCCCTCGCCCTCGCCCTCAGCGGCGGCAGAGGGCGGCGCCGGCGAGGGCGCCTTGCCCTCGTCGTCCTCCTCAGCGTCGGCGGTCCAGGGGGGGTTCTTGGTAAAGTGCAATGAGCTGTCCTTGCGGATCTTGGAAAATGTGTCTCCGGAGCGGCGCGGGTCCCAGCCGTGGTCGTAGAGGCCCTTGATCACCGTCAGGTCGTCCTGCGGTGACCACCAGTCCACGGGCGGGATACCCGGGATGCGCGGGAATTCGTCCACTCGCAGCTTGCCGGTCTCCTTGTCCGTGTACTTGTTGATGATGTCCTGCATCATGGCGTGCTTCTCAAAGAGCCGGAGGTACTTGGCCGAGGCCTCGCGCGCGCGGTTCGCCGCGCGCTCCTGGTATGCATAACCGCGGCGCATCTGGCGGTGCTCGGCGCGTGCCTCGTCGTCCAAGTCCGAGTCGTCCGAATCCGAGTCCTCCAGCTTGAAGTCCGAGGGCGCCTCACCATCCGCCGCCTTGGACTCGGGCCCTTCGCCCCTTTCGGCGACAGCCTCCTCCTTCTTTGTGGCGACCTTGTCGCCGCCCCCCTCCTCCTCCTCCTCCTCCTCCTTGACCTGGTTCTCCTTCTTGACGCCGTTCTCGTCCTCGGCGTCGCCGTTGGCGGCCGCCTCGTCCTCGGCACCCGGGGCGGGCTTGGGCTTGGGCATCTCGTTGAGTGAGTCCGGAAGGATGCGGCGGCGCGTGACGAGGACGTCCGGCACAATCCAGGACCTGCCGGCCTCCAGATCGCGGATGAGCTGCTCGTAGGCGACGTTGAAGTCGACGTACGGGATGCGACTGTGGATGCCCTCGACAACCTGCGCGTGCGTCATGTTGACGAGCAAGAAGTCCGAGAGCCGGCCCGAGTCCGTGACGTCCTGCATGTCGCTGTCGTCGTCGTCGTCGTCGTCGTCGCTGTCGTCGGCCGCCGGGGAGGCCGCAGCCTCGTCGGCGCCGCGCTTCTTGCGCGCGGTCTTCTGGCGCTTGAAGATGCAAAAGATGAAGAAGCCACGCGTCGCGCGCTCCACGTCGTCGCGCGAGAAGCGGCCCGGGAAGCGCGCTTCCACGTCCGCATAGAGGCGGTCCCAGCGGCCGTAGCCGTACTTTTGAATGGCCACAAAGAGCACGTGAAAGTGCTTCTTCTGCCAGAGCTTGCGGCCGTTCTCGTCCTCGTCCTTGCGCGGTTCCATGGCGTCGTCATCGTCGTCGTCGTCGTCATCGACCACATCGTCGTCGTCGTCGTCAAAGTCGGCGTTGACCGCGGCGAAGCCGTTGCCGGCGTAGTTGACCTTGTTCTTGCCGCGGCGGCGCGAGCGGCGCTCGCCCTCGTCCTCGTCCTCGTCGTCCTCGGGCTTGGCCGTGAGCCCCACGACCTTGGTCCAGAACTCGGGGTCGTTGATGTCGAGGCTGGTGTCGTTGTCGGCGGTGACAAAGGTGGCCTTGGAGAGCTGATTGTCCTCCTTGCTGGTGACCATGTGCTTGGCGCGGCTGCTGAGGATCTCGTCAATGTCGGCATTCATGAACTGCTGCGTGGCGGCCTCGTCGTCGCCCTCCGCAGTGAGCGCGTAGGCGCCGTACTTGAGCAGACGCTCCGTCTCGAGGTCTTGCTCCTTCTTGGACTTGACCTTGCCGCGGCTGCCGCGCTTGCCGGTGCTGTCGCCCGCGCCGCCCTCCTCCTTGGTAATGCCGCTCATGACGGCGTGGTCCAGGCCCAGCTTCATGGAGGCGCGCTCGAACATGGTGTATTCGTAGGTCTTGCGCGTGATGAGCCGGTACACCTTGACGCGCTTGGTCTGGCCGATGCGGTGGCAGCGCGCCAGCGCCTGCACGTCGTTCTGCGGGTTCCAGTCGCCGTCGTACATGATGACCGTGTCGGCGGCCGTCAGGTTGATGCCCTGGCCGCAGCCGCGCGTGCTGAGCAAAAAGGCAAAGGCCTGCGAGCTCTTGCTGGAGAAGCGATCGATGGCGAACTGGCGGTCCACACCGCGCACGCTGCCGTCGATGCGCTCGTAGGCGTAGTTGCGGTACAGCAGGTAGTCCTCGAGGATGTCGAGCATGCGCGTCATCTGCGAGAAGATGAGCACGCGGTGACCCTCGGCCTTGAGCTTGGGCAGCAGCTTGTCCAGCAATATAAGCTTGCCGCTGGCGTTGATGAGCTTCTGGAAGACGTGCGCCTGGCGCTCCTCGGACGAGGCCGCCTTGGGCGCCGGGTCGTCCTTGAGCACCTTGGACTCGACGCCGTCGATCAGGTACGGGTGGCAGCAGCACTTGCGCAGCTCCATGGCCACGTTGTTGAGCGAGACGCGCGCGCCCTTGACCACGCCGGCCAGCAAGTACTCGGTGTTCTTCTCGTAGATGGCGCGGTAGAAGCGCTTCTGCATGGTCGTGAGCTCCACCTCGATCATGGTGTCCTCGCGCTCCGGCAGCGGTTCCACTTCCGACTTGATGCGCCGAAGCATATAAGGGCGCAGCCGGTCGTGGAAACGGTCCATCTCCTCGGCCGTCTGCATGTTGCCAAAGTTCTCCTTGAAGCGGTCCAGCGAGGCAAAGTCCTCGGGCGCGATAAAGTTCAGCAGCGTCCACAGCTCCGGCAGGCTGTTCTGGATGGGCGTGCCTGTGAGCAGCAGCGAGGCGTGGAACTTGAAGCTCTCGCGCAGGCACACCGTCAGCTTCGAGTCGCGGTTCTTGAGCCGGTGCGCCTCGTCCACGATAAGCAGGTCCCACTTGAACCGTTTCAGCATGCTGGCGTCCGCCAGGATCGTCTCGTAGTTGGTCACGAGCGCGTCGAACTTGGGCAGGCCACCGGGCCCCTTGATGATCTGCCGCCCGTCGTCCCAGAAGAACTCCTTGTTGCGGATCAGCTCGCGGCCCTCGGAGCTCCCGTGGTACGTGATGCAGTTGAAGTCCGTCCAGGCCTCGAATTCGCGCTGCCAGTGCGGCAGCGTCGCCAACGGCGCCACCACCAAGAACGGCCCGTTGCGGCTGAACTGGTGCCGCAGCCGGTGCGTGAAGGTCACTGTCTGGCACGTCTTGCCCAGGCCCATCTCGTCCGCCAGGATGGAGTTGCGCCCGCTCCTGAAGTTGAACGTCAGCCACGTCACGGCCTCCACCTGGTACGACCGCAGCTTGCGCCCGTTCTTGAAGAGCTGCGCCGACGAGTAGTCCGACTGCTGCTCGCCCACCTTGTTGCGGTTCCGCCGGTACGCCACGCCGTTGCGGAGGTCATGCAGCGCCAGCTTGTCCGCGATGTCGGGCCGATTCTTGAGGTCGCTCCAAAGCTCCCACGTCGCGTCCTCGTACCCCTGGCTCTTCCACTTGACCAGGTATTCCCAAGACACCGGCTCGTCCGACCCGCCTTCGTCCTCGTCCTCGTCCTCCTCGGCGTCTTTGCCCTTGCCCTTGGTCTTGTCCTTGGCAGCGGAGCCGGCAGCACCAGCACCAGTCCCAGCACCGCCACGCTTCTTGCTGGCGCTGGCTGGCGCGCTCGGGCTCGGGCTCGGGCCCTTGCCGGGCGGCTGGTTCTCCGCGGCGATTTCGGGCTCGTCCACGAAGGTGTTGTAATCGACCAGGCGGTCCACCTGCTGCATGTCGTTGAGCTCCTCCGAGTCCATCATGGCGAAGCTGTTCTCCAGCTTGCGCAGGTGCCGTTCCACCATGGCCGTGTCGCCGAAGAAGGCGCGCAGGCCCTTGGCCGATTCCCACGACACGTGGATGAAGGAGTTGTTCAGCCACTTGACCAGGTAGCGCGTCTCCTGCTTCTTGAGCTTCTTCTTGGACAACTTTACGCGCTTCTTGGGGCGCTTGCTCGTGGACGACGACGGCGCGCTCGCACTCGCGCCGGCCTCCGCGTCCTCGTCCTCGTCCTCCTCGCCCTCGCCACCCTCGCCCTCCCCCGAGGAGTCCTCGAAGGCCAGCATCTCGCGCCGCCGCCCTCGCAGCACGCGCGAGGTCGTCATCTCCTTGCAGTACGTCAGCCACTCGCCCTTGGACTTGCGGTCGTGCGCCAGCAGCTTCTCGATCTTGAGCTCGGCGGCCTGCTCCTGCCGCGGCGCCGTGCCGGACCCGTCGTCGTCGTCCAGATCATCGTCATCCATGTCGTCGTCGTCGTCGTCCAGGTCCATGTCGTCCTCGTCCTCGGCCATGGCCGCGTCCACCGCGTCCGCGACCTCGTCCGAGTCGCCCGTGCTGCCGCGCCCGCTGCGCCGCCGCTTCGCCTTGGCTGGCGAGCCCGCACCTTCGCCGCGGCTGGCCCGCTTCTTGGAGGCGCGCGACCGCGGCGCGCTGCCGCCGCCGCCGCCGCCATCCTCGTCGCCGGCCGAGGTCGCCTCGTCCTCATCATCGTCCTCATCCGCCTCCGTGTAGTTCTTGAGCAGCTTCTCGCGCGCTGACCTGCGCATCGGCGACCGCTCGCGTGCGCCGCTCCGCTTGCTCGCCGCCGAGCTCCCCGCCGACGGCTTGCGCCCCAGCTCCTCCGGGCCCTCCTGCTGCTGCTGCTCCTGCTGCTGCTGCTGCTGCTGCTCCTGCTCGCCGCCGCTGCTCGAGCTCGAGTTCGCGACGGCCGCCGCCGCCGCCGCGGCCGCCTTGCGCGTGGGCCTGCCCGCCATCGCGCGAGCCAGCGCCGGCCGGGCCTGGCCCGCGCCTGCAGGCCGGCTGCCCGGCGCTCGACCGCCCGGCTCGCCCTCCGCCGCCCTCGCCGCCGCCGCCGCCGCCGCCGCCGCCGCGAGCGCAGGGCCCAACGGGATGCGCGCGCACGCGCCGCCGCGCCGCCCTCGCGCCGCCGCGCCGCCGCCGCCGCCGCGCCGCCGCTGCCGCCGCCGCCGCCGCGCGCCGCCGCGCGCGCCGCCGCCGCCGCCGCGCGTTGCTGGTTTGTCGCGCGCTCGCGCCTCGTGATTCGTTCGTTGCTGCTTGCTGCTTGGGCGCCGCTGGAGCATTTGATTTCGAGCGTCCGGAATCGTTTCGGACGGCCGGTCCCGTGGCGCGCGCGCGCCGGCGCGAGCAGGCGCCGCCCGCACCGGACCCGGCGCCGCGGGTTTCGGACACTAACCACCGCGCACGGCCGACGGCGTGGACGCGCAGAGCGCCGCCACGGACGGGCTCGAGCACCTGGAGAGCGACCTGGAGAACCGGGAGAGACCGCGAGAGGGGCGAGAGGCGAGCGGAGGGAGTCTGGCGAGGGGGGCGGCCGGTGCGGAGGAGGGAGGACGGGACGGCGAGGGTGGGCTCGGTGTCGTCGCGAACGTGGACGGGCTGCCGTGCGGGAGAGGCGCTCGAGGCCTCGGAGGTAGTGCTCGAGAACGCAATGCACGTGGCAGGTGTCGAAGATCAACCTGGATTGAGTTTGTGCGGGTGAAGGGCCGCGGTGGCGGTGCTGGTGTCGGCATGAGGATGTGTGACTTGATGGTGATGCTCTACTACTAAGGGCCGAGGTCTTTGGGGCAACGAAGGAGGAGGAAATGGAAGACCTTGACGACGTTGACGCCGCGTGAACACGCGTTTGGCGTATGTGCGAGCATTGCACTTGTGCTGTCTTGCGCTTGTTGCGACGTCGCGACCGTGCCGAGGCCGCGAGGCGAGGTACGTGTCGCTGCAGAACCAACACCCGCCCACGCCTCGATCGGATGCACCACGACGACGGCGGCGGCGGCGGCGGCGGCGGCGGCGCCAAGCAACCGGCGGGCGGCCGAGCGCAGGGCGCGGCGGAGAAGCCACCGCCAGCGTCGCGGCAGCCGCCGCAGCAGCAGCCGCGGCGGCAGCCGAGCCCGCAATCTGCGCCTGCGCCGCGGCCTCGAAGGCAGGCACAGGCACCGCACCATGGCGCCGACGCCGTAACGCTGCAGTGGACGCTCGTGCAGGCGCTGCTGGGCGCGCCGACGCGAGCGCTCTTCCGCATGGACGGCGCCTCGGCCGAGGCGCTCGGCGCAGACGGGCTCCTGGCGAAGCCGGACCCGAGGCCCTGGGCCGTGCCGGGCCTGCATAACCTCGGGAACTCGTGCTTTATCAACGCGCTGCTGCAGGCGCTCGCCTCATGTCCCGCCGCGGTCCGCTACGTGCGCTCCACCGCGCAGGACGCCACCGAGGACGGAGAGCGCGGGGCGCGCGCCGTGCTCGTGGAGCGCCTGGCCGCCGTGCTCGAGCAGCTGGCGCCGCGGCGCGCCGACGGCGGCGCGGCGCCGCGCGCCATGAGCATCCAGGACCTGCGCTGGCGCCTGCTGCGCCTCTCGCCGGCCTTTCGCTTCAGCGAGCAGCAGCAGGACGCCGACGAGCTCCTTCATCACGTCCTGGACGCCGTCGACACCGAGAGCGGCTGCACGCGCCGCCGCCGCCGGGCGCGCTCGCTCGGCCTCGCCGGGTTGCGCACCGCCTGCGCGCCGCCCTGGGCCGGTGATGCCCGTTCGCGCAACCCGCTGCACGGCACCACCATGAGCCAGATGATGTGCGCCACCTGCGGCTCCATCTCCCCGCTGCGCGCCGCCAGCATGCACGTGCTGCTGCTCCCGCTTGTGGCTTTTGATACCAACGCCGCGGCGCACTCGCTCGAGGACGCGCTGCGCGCCTTCGTCAAGCAGGAGACCGTCGAGGGCGTCGAGTGCTTCGGCCTCTGCAACAAGGCTCGCCGCGCCATGTTCCGACGCGTATCGCTCGGCCAGATGCCGCCCGTGCTCTGCATCCACCTAGGCCGCCGCCACTACAGCCCCATGATGGGCCGTATCATCAAGCTCACGCACCACGTCGCCTTCCCCAGCGCCTGCGACTTCTCCTCCTTTGCATTCCACGAGAACGAGCTGCGCACCGGACTCATGGCCAACTTCCCCATGCTGCGCCCGCCGGCCGGCGCCGCCTCAGTCTCGCGCGACCGCGCGCCCCGTCTCGACCAAGTCCCAGACTTCCGGCACGGTCCCTCCAGCGCCTACGACCTCTGCGCCGTCATCGTGCACCACGGCAGCGCCGACGGCGGCCACTTTACCGCCTTTCGTCGCCTCGCGCCCAACACCTGGGTGCACGTCTCCGACGCACGCGTCGCAAGGGTGGACCTTGCCACCGTGCTCGGTGCACAGGCCTACATGCTCTTCTACGAACGACGCGAACTCGCAGTGCCCCAACCCTGACCCCCACCTCGGGCCGGGGAGGTGCGCCAAACCAAATTCCCTTTCATGATACATCCACAGCCTATGAGTCATTGGCTGCTGCGAGCCTGTCCAGTGCGCGCTGGGCCTCGGGAAGGTCCGAAAAACTTCTCTCGGCGCTGCGCACGGCTTCAGCAGCGCCACATGTGTTGAGCCTCCGCGCAACACTGGTGTTGCCTGCCAAATCTGCGAGCGCCCGACAGCCTTGGTGCTGCACACCCCCTTTCCCATAGTGCGCGCGCATCGCCGCCACAACGTCCTTGCCTGCGTCGAGCTCGAGCCCAATCATCTCCCTGTTGCGACTGTTTACGCTGAGGTTGGCGAGGGCGGCACAAGCAGTCTCTTGGACGCCGGCGTGGCTTCTGTGCGCCTGCATGGCCGCCTGGATGTCTGCGCACGCACCCAGCTCCTGGCAGATGATGACTTTGTTGCGATCATTCGAAGTGCTCAGGGCCCACAGAGCCGTGCACGCAGCCTCTTGGACGCCGGCGTGGCTTCTGTGTGCCTCCATGGCCGCCTGGATGTCTGCGCACGCGCCCAGCTCCTGGCAGATGACGACCTGGTTGCGATCGTTCAAATGGCTCAGGTTCCACAGAGCCCTGCACGCAGCCTCTTGAATGCCGGCGTGGCTTCTGTGCGCCTGCATGGCCGCCTGGATGTCTGCGCCCGCGCCCAGCTCCTGGCAGATGACGACTTTGTTGCGATCGTTCACACTCAGGTTCCGCAGAGCATAGCACGCAGCCTCTTGAATGCCGGCGTGGATTCTGTGCGCCTGCATGGCCGCCTGGATGTCTGCGCACGCGCCCAGCCCCTGGCAGATTATGACCTGGTTGCGATCGATGAAAGCGCTCAAGTTCCACAGAGCCGCGCACGCAGCGTCTTGAATGCCGGCGTGGCTTCTGTGCGCCTGCATGGCCGCCTTGATGTCTGCGCATGCGCCCAGCTCCTGGCAGATGATGACCTGGTTGCGATCATTCAAACTCAGGTTCAACAGAGCCGTGCACGCAGCCTTTTGAATGCCGGCGTGGCTTCTGTGCGCCTGCATGGCCGCCTGGATGTCTGCGCACGCGCCCAGCTCCTGGCAGATGATGTCTCCGTTGCGGTCGTTCGAAGCGCTCAGGTTCCACAGAGCCGAGCACGCAGCCTCTTGGACGCCGGCGTGGCTTCTGTGCGCCTGCATGGCCGCCTGAATATCTGCGCAAGCGCCAAGCTCCTGGCAAATGATGATTTTGTTGCGATCGTTCCAAATGCTTAGCTTCCACAGTGCCTGGCACCCGGCCTCCTGCACTTGGACGTGGCTGCGATGCGTGCGCATGGCGTTCGTGACGTCCGCGACGACTCCGACTTCCTGTCCCAGAGTCCGCCGGCAGGAGTCGGAGTCGATGATGGCGGCGAGCGCCTGACAGCCCTGCGCTTGGAGCGTGCTGAGCGCTGACCATCGGCGCATTGCCTCAACAACGCAAGTTGCAGCTGTGCGCTGTGTGGCATGGCTATAGTTGGACATGCTCGAGGCGTGCTTCGCGAGGAGCCCGCATGCACTTTCCTGCAGGTGAAGACGGCTCGGATGTGCGGCCATGGCCGCGAAGACAATGCCGCCGGCCTTGCGCCAGCCGCTGAGCCCGCTCTCCGCGGTCAGAAGCGCGCCGTAGGCGTTCTCCTGCACGTCTCCATCCTCGGGAAAGGCGCACAGGGCCTCCATGACCGGCGCGCCCATGTCGGCCTTGCATGCCCACAGCACGCCGCAGCCTGCGGCCTGGATATTGGCGGATGCGGAGTGCGCGCTGAGCAGGCTCGCGACGACCCTATCGAGACCGTAGACCTGCAGCGCCGCATCACGGAAGGCGGCTGCTTGCGAGCCGGAGAGCGCGTAGCGCAGCGTCCAGAGAGCGCCCGCCAGGATGTCCTCGTCGGCCTCGCGCTCGAGAACGCGCTTGAGGTCGACCACGACGCCGCGTGAGAGCGCTTCGGCGCGGAAGGTCTGGACCTCGTCGCCGTTCTCGAACTCGTCCTCGAGCGCGTCGCGGAGCGCGTGCAGCGTGCGCGCCACATGACCGGAGCCGTCAGCGAGATCGCTGAGGAGGCCCTGCAGCATGGCGAGGCTGGTTGCGTCGGCGGCCTGGCCGGCTTGGCTGCCGCGCTTCGCGCGGCTCCGCGTGAGCATTGCGACCAGACCGCGGATGACGCGCGTCGAGCGGCGGGTGCTGCCGCGGTCCAAGAAGCGCTGCAGCACCTCGGAGGCACGCGGGCGCGCCTGCGGGTCGTGCTGCCAGCACTGCTCGATGATGCGCACAACCCAGAGGCGGATGTCGATGTCGTCGGCGATGTGGGGCCGGTCGCCGTGCAACACGCGCGAGGAGAGGTCCTCGTCGGCGCCGCCGGACTCCACGTAGGGCGCCTGGCCGTGATAGACCTCCCAGATGATCATGCCGAAGGCGTAGATGTCGGCGCGCGTGGTCCAGCGAGCGGGCGCCTGGAGGACCTCGGGCGCCATGTAGAGCGGCGTGCCGACGCTCGAGGTGGTGTCGGCGTAGCTGGCGTCCGAGACGGTGCGGCGCGCCAGGCCAAAGTCCGCGAGCTTGACGCGGCCGAGGTCGCGGCTCAGCAGCACGTTGGCCGGCTTGAGGTCGCGGTGGATGATGCCCTTGCCGTGGAGGTAGGCGAGGCCGCGCGCGATTCCGCGCAGGAGCGCCTCCTTGTCGTCGAGCGTCAGCTGCTGGTGGCGCTCGTCGTTGAGCTCGTTTTCCTCCAGCAGGTCTTCCAGGGAGAGGTCGCACTTGTCCATGATCAGCGCGAACCGGCCATCGACGATGCAGGTGCCGTGGAGGAGGACAATGTTGGGGTGGTCAAGGCCCAGCCAGTGCTCGGCCTCGCTGGTGAGCATGGCTTGCTCGCGCAGCAGGGCGCGCTGCGCGTGCGGCGCGACGCGCTTCACCGCCACGACCAGCTCGCTGCCTCCCTCGCCCAAGAGCGTTGCGCGCACCACCTGGCCGAAGCGGCCCTCACCGAGGATCACCTCGGGGTCGTCCAGCACGACGCGGTTACTGGGCAGGGTCGCGCTCTCGTGCTCGTGTGCGCGGATGAGATCGTTGGTGAGCTTGTCCAGCGCCTTCTTTTGGCGGCGCGTCGTCGATGTCCGTCCGCCCAGGAGCGCCTCCACGTCGATGCCGGGCTGCCGCTGCAGCATCTCCACGATCTCCGTGACTTGGCGCTGGTCTAGATCGCCGTTCTCGCACAGCTGTTGGAGCGCCTCGATGAGCGCGAGGTTGTCCTCGGCGGCGTCCTCCCGCTGCGCCTGTTCCGCGGGGAGCGAGGCGGGCCGCTGCAGGGCCAGGTCGACCTGGCAGATCTGCAGGATCGTCTGGAGGCCCTGCTCGGCGCTGGTCAGGGCTAGGCGCGCGGGCCGGGCGTTGAGGATGGCCAGCGCGCGGGCGGCCATGCCTTGGGATCGCCCGAAGTGTGGCTGCAGCAGCGCCTGGATGTCGCGCATCTGCGCCTCCAGCTGCGAGACGTCCACGTCCGCGTCCCTCAGGGGCGCGAGGCGCGTCGCGAGTTGGTCCATGAGCCCGCTCAGGTGCTTCGCCTGCCGCCTGCAAGTGCGCGCTTCCTGCAGCATGCTCGACACGTCGCGCGCAAGGCCGACCACGAGCTCCAGCCCGGTCAGAGCGTCCATCCTAACCAGGGGGTGGGGGGCGGGGGGGGGAGGGCGAGCGCCGCGAGAGGCCGGCGCCGCGCACGGCTGCGGCGGCGCCCGGGAGCCCTTGTCCTCGTGCGCCTTCTCCTCCTCCTCGTCCTCGCCCTTGTTGCAGGTATGCTTTGGCGAGGCGGCGCTCTCAGCGCGTGCGCCAGGCACGCCTTAATTTAACGAGGGTGTTATTGGTGAACAACCCGGAGCTTAAGGCGGGTCTTTGGGCGTGCACGTGCTGGGCGCACAAGGTTGGAGGCCGCGCTTTGCCTTCACTGTCAATGACGGTCGACGTTGCTTCCGAAGCAGACCTCGGCGCAAGGAGAAGAGAGAAGAGAACGGGACAGCAGACAAATGTATGGCGTCGATGGGCATGCTGGCGATGAACATTGGGCGTTTTCGGCGTCGTCGGCCGCGCTTTGCCTTCACGGCTAAGGCCGGTCGACGTTTGCTTCAGAGGCACTGACCTCGCAAGGAGAAGAGAAAAAAGAGAACAGAGACAGCGAGACAAATGAATGGCGTCGATGAACATGCTGGCGATGGACATTAGGCGTCGTCGGCGTCGTCGGCGGCCTCGGGCGGGGTGGGGTCCTCGGTTACGTCGGGCTGCTCCTTGAAAGCCGAGGCGGCGGCGAACTCGGACTGAAGCGGGGGCGGCATCGGCGGCGTGTAGAGGGCATCGGTGCGCGAGAAGCCGTAGCCGACGTAGAGGTTGGACCAAGTACCAGAGGCGGGCGCGGCGACGGCGACGGCGCCAGGCCAGGACTCGGAGCGCAGCACGGCCATGGCGTTTTTGAGTTCTGGCAGGTTTCGCGGGTAGGCGCGCGCGGTCCAGGACTCGGGCGCGACCTCGCGCACCCACTGGAGCTCCCAGCCCTCCGGCTGCGATACCGGGTTGCCCTCGGCGTCCTCGCTCTCGAGCGGGGCGACGCGGCCGAGTGAGCTAAAGGCCGGGCCGAAGGCCTCCCAGGCGGCCGGGTCAAGCAGGTCGGCGGCGGCCGGCATGGCGAAGTCCTCGGCGACATCGACGGCGGACCCGTCCTCGGCGACGGCAAAGTAGCCCTTGGGCGCGATGGCGCAGCCCTCGTTGACGAGCGCGATGAGCGCGCGCACGTAGGCGCGCTCGGGCCCGGGGAAGGCCGGGTACCCGAGCACATCAGCGTCGAGGTTGCCGGTGAGGAAGCGCTTGATCTGGCGCGCGCAGAGCACGGCGCCGGGGCGCAGCGGCGGCAGCCGCGTCCAGGGCCCGCCCGGGTACGAGCAGACCCAGTAGGTGTGCTTGTTGGCTTCGGGCTCGGCCGGCTCGACGCCCTCGGCGTCCTCATCCTCGTCCTCCGCGGCGCCGCCGCGGCCCTCGGCCACGAAGTAGTCGCCCTGACGGCCGAGCAGCTTGCCCCAGAGCTGCAGCGTCTCGATGGAGGTGTCGGCGCCGGCCAGGCGCGCCAAGGAGAGCTGCAGCTTGAAGAGGTCGTGTTGCGGGATGTTGATGCCGGCGGCGCGCCAGGCGGCGCACTCCTTGTCGAGGTCGATGAGCACGTCGGCGCGGGCCGCGGGCAGCGGCTCTTCGGGCTCGGCAGCGGGAGCGCCATCCGCGCCGTCCTCGTCGCCGCCCTCCGGCGCCTCGGGGTCGCGGTACAGCTTGGACACGAGCTTGCTGTGCGCCGCCTCGAGCTCACGCTGCGCCTGCGAGGCCTCGTCTGCGGTGCCGCTGGCGAGCCTGCCGGCCTTGACGCTGGCAGACAGCTGCTCGAAGACCTCGAGCGCGTTCTCCGGCCGCTCCGAGATCACCTTGAGCAGGACGTCCGCCACATGATCGAAGAGGTTCGCGCCGTCCTGGTCCTTGAGCAGGAAGGCCTTGGCCTCCTCGAAGTCCGCCATCCTGCCAGCCGCGCGCTCGCCTCGCCTCGCCACGCCTCGCCTCGCCTCGCCTGGCTTGGCTTGGCCTGGCCTAGCCTGGCCTGGCCTCTCGCGCTGCTCTACACTGCTGCGCACCTCACCGACCTCGCGCGCGACTCCTGGCTCGGGCTCCTGCCTGCAGCGGCTCAAGCTGACGCTCGCCAAGTCAAGGTCGTCGCGCCGCGCCTCGGCGGCCCAACGGTCCCGCGTGCGCGGCCGCGGCGCCGCGCGCAGCCTGCGTTCGGTGCGGAAGCCAAGCGGCCTAAGCGCAACGGATCGCTGGAGAACGCGCGATGTGGCGGCCCGCGCCGCGGCAGCGCGCACCTTGCTCTTTGCACGATGCATCATTGTATCGCATCGCATTTCATTGCGGTGCATCGCGTCTCGCCTTACTCTCAGCTTTGCTCCTGTAGTTTTCAACGAGGGCTGGCGGACGGAACTCGAAGAAGGAGCTGAGAAGGAAAGAAGGACTTTGGGCGGCGGCAGCAAGGCACTGCACGGCAAGGCGCGCCGGAACTGGAGGGCGCGGAGCGGCCGCGCGGCGCGGAGGCCCGCTGGCAGGCTAAGCTTGAGCTGGTCCGGGGCGCGACTTTGGTCGTGCGCGGCGCGGCAGCGAGCCAGGTCCAAACTGGGAGCGAGCGCGGGCGCCATGAGGGTCTTCATCGAGGGCGTGGACGGCTATGTGGGCACGGCGGTGAAGCAGCTGCTGCTGGCAGATCGCGCGGCGAAGCTGGCGGAGCTGGCGGAGGGCGGCGAGGAGGTGCCGGAAGAGCTGGAGATTGTCGGCTCGGTCGATGGCGCCCGCGAGCGCAGCGTGCCGGTGGAAGGCGTCGCGGAGACCGCGCCGCGCGCGGACCTGGACGCGGTCTGTGCTCTGGCGCGGTCCGCCGATGCCATCGTGCTGGACACGCACGAGTCCGTGATGGAGGCCTCGGCCGTGGTCAAGGCACTCAAGCAGCCCTTCCAGGGCAGCAAGGCCGTCGTGCTGGTGTCGACGCTGCTGACGTGGGAGAACACGCCGCGCACCGTGGCGCTGCCTGCCGAGGAGGGCAAGGCGGACGACGGCGAGGATGAGGAGGACGGCGCGGCGCCGACCATCTTCGGCGAGCAGTCTTTCACGCAGCGCAAGCCGTCGCCCGCCTATCTGGTGCACAAGACGCTGGAGTCGCAGGTGCTGGCTTTGGCGCACGAGTCGCTGTCCACGACGGTGCTGGCGGCCGGCCTGCTGTACGGCGCGGAGGAGGGCCCATTTCACGAGTTCTTTCGCGACGCCTGGCTCGGCCGCCAGGCCATCCTGCCGGAGCTCAACGATGGTTGCTCCAACGTCGTGCCCACGGTCCACGTGCGCGATCTGGCGCGCGCCACCTGCTCGGTGCTGACGGCGGCGCCGGCGCAGCAGTACGTCGTGGTGGCTGACGCGGCGCACAATACCGTATCGGAGATCGTCACGGCCATCTTTTCGGTCGTCAAGCCGCACCCGGAGCTGGCGCTGCTCGAGGACAGCCTGCCGCCCGAGGAGGAGGACGATGAGGCGCGCCGCGAGCGCGAGGGCCGCTGGCGCGAGTACCCGGCCGAGGTCGCCGTGGCCTCGCCGGAGGACACGGGAGATCTGCTGCTCGCCAACCCTGCGTGGTCCATGTTGCGCTGCTCGCTGCGCTTTGACACGGCGGAGAGTACGGTCCAGGAGCTCGTCCCGGAGTGGCACTCGCGGGAGGGTCCGGTGGAGAACATGCCGCGCGTTGCGGCGGAGTTTCGCGCGACGCGCGACCTGCGCCCGCTCCGCGTCGTGCTCACCGGCCCGCCCTGCAGCGGCAAGTCCGCAGCGGCGCGCGACCTCGCGGACGACTATCGCCTGCCGCTCGTGACGCTGGAATCCGCGACGCAGGACATAATCGACGACCTGCAGCGCCTGCGCGCGGCGCGCGACGCGCGCGTCGCGGCCCACGACGAGGAAAAGGCGCGTCGCAAGGCGCAGCGCCTCGCCGAGGCCAAGGAGGCCGAGGAGAAGGACGCTGAGGCCGAGGGCAAGGCGGACGACGCCGACGCCGACGCCGAGAACGCGGAGGACGACGACCCGGAGAACGACCCGGAGCGCCGCCTGCTCTTCCGCAAGTCGGCGCTCGAGCTGCTCGCGGAGAAGTTTGAGCGCTGCATCGAGACCAAGGGCCGGCTCTCGAACAAGTTGGCCGCGCGCATCATCCGCGCCAAGCTGCTCTCGCCCGCCTGCCAGAGCCAGGGCTACGTCCTGGATGGCTACGACCAGACCTACTTTTCGCTTCGCTCCATCTACACCATGGCCGCCACGGCCACGCCGGCGCCCGAGGCCGACGACGACGCCGCTGCCGCCGAGGCCGAGGACGGCGAGGCCGAGGCCGACCCGGACTTCGAGGACGCGGACGATGCACCCGGCGTCGGCGCCGCAGCCGGCGACGATGACGAGGCCGCCGCCGGCGACGCCGCCGCTGGCGCCCTCGAGGAGCTCACCATCGACCCGCGCATCGTGCCGACGGGCGTCATCGCTCTGGATGCGGCGGACGACGCGCTGCGCGCCTTCGCCATGGCGCGCGCCGACGCCGACGAGGCCGCCTTCGAGGCGGCGCTGGCGCGCTTCCGCGATCACAGTTCCGAGCACCTCGCGCAGACGCCCCTCAGCTTCCTCGAGGGCAACTGCGGCATCGAGTCGCTCCTTATCCGCGTCGACCTCCCGGCCACGGCCAGTGCCGAGGCCGCCCAGCGCGCCCGCGACGAGGCCGAGTCCAAGAGCGGGGCCGAGTCCAAGGAGGATCTTGACGAGGCTGGCGCCGATGCCGGCGCTGGTGCCGCCCAGGCCGGCCCCAGCGTCGACACCGACGCCGTGCGCCTCTACGTGGAGCGCGGCGGCCGCCCGCACAACTACCGGCCCACGGCCGAGGAGCGCGCAGAGATGGAGGCCCAGGCCAAGGCCGACCGCCTCGCGCGCGAGGAGGCCGACCGCCAGGACCGCGTCACCGCCGAGCAGACGCGCCGCCTCGAGGAGGAGGACCGCCACAAGGCCAACGACCTCAGCCGCAAGCAGGCCCTGGAGCACGAGGAGGCCCTTTTGCGCGCGCGCGCCGAGCCGCTGCACAACTTCCTCATGGAGCACGTCATGCCCACGCTCTCCCGCGGCCTCATCGAGACCTGCCGCGCGCAGCCCGACGACCCTGTCGACTACCTCGCCGAGTACCTCTTCAAGCACAGCGGCGAGTCCG
The DNA here is from genome assembly GCA_013306675.1 of Thraustochytrium sp. TN22. Taxonomy (NCBI): domain Eukaryota; class Bigyra; order Thraustochytrida; family Thraustochytriidae; genus Thraustochytrium; species Thraustochytrium sp. TN22. Next base: position 276 of record JABLUY010000027.1, on the reverse strand, counting down.
AGGCCAAGGAGCCCTGAGGCCAACAGCGGCCTCTCAAGCCAAGCCGACGTGAGCAAGCCTGTAGTATCACCCATGCCCTCCAAATCCTCCCCGCCCCCCTTAAAACTCCTTGGCTCCTCGCCGCGCGCCGTCATGGCGCCGGCCTTGCCCGCGTTCGCCTCCTCGTGGACATGTCCCAGCCCAGGCGAGCAGGGCCGGGTCGCGTCGCGTCGAGTCGAGCCGAGTCGGGTCGAGTCGAGTCGAGCTTGCTGCCAGAGGATGGCTTGCCTGTTCTCG